>PVKM010007797.1:0-40567 GCA_004027735.1 Carollia perspicillata | reverse complement strand
TCAGATCACGCTTACTGTAAGAACTAATTACAGAGAAAAAGCCAGTGAGTGGGGGAATCTTTACTTTCATCTGCATTTGAACCTTTTACATGGTTTGCACCATGTCTTGCTGTCTTCATTGTACATGTTCCCTGAAATATAACACGCTGGACTATTATGGCCACCTTTATTCCCATAAAGAGGATTTTGGAGTAAACGTGTTGTGTGAGTCAGTGTCGTGTACTTTCACCAGGGCCTGAATCCCGAACAGAGAATGAGAAGGGTTCTGATGGTATCAGCTTGGCTGATTGGGAGAAAGCCTGTGCACTAGTTGGGAAAGTCACTCCATGAGTCTTTGTACTTCTTTTTAATCAGGGGTGTTGCCTGAGGATCTGTATTTCATGCATCTGGAAGAGAATAGGGGCTGACTTTTTTCTCTATATTTGATCTTTCCATTTTTGTCTTGCTAATATTTTTTAAAACTCCACAAAGCCCCTTTGGATCCAGGTGGTAACCCTAAGTCATATTTCCTAGGCAACAGTAGTCAGTCTATTAGAATCACAAAATATAAAGACAGAAAATTTTATATGCATTTAAAAATGTCGCATGGTTCAAGACCATCCTGTATGCATTAGAACTGACCTTGCAGAATAGAATAGAGTTGCCTCTGACTCTACTCGTCTCCTGATTGAATGTAGATGATGGAGAACAGATTACAGGACTTCAATGCTTTTTAGGATGTCCTAAAAATTCTATAATAGTTCTTCTTTTGAGGCAAGCATGCTATGAAAATTAAGGGGCTGGAGTTACAAATTATATTTTGAGCAGTGTCGGGTGTTTTCGTGAAGGTTGGTGGTGGGTTCACAATCAGGCTCAGTGAGTGGGTCAGGCAAGATGTACCGTCTTTTCTGTGTTACTTGTAAGAGATAATATATATAGTAAGGCCTCAATCAGCATTAAATTCAACAAGTGGATATCTGATAAAACGTGTGATTACACAATATTTTCAGTCTTTTCTTTACCAGAAACCTCCTTTATGTTGACTTTATGGAGCTTTCTGTTGACTAAGTGCATATGTTGACTTTATGGAGCTTTCTGTTGACTAAGTGCATATGAGGTACAGTATGTTTTCCTTAAGTTGGCAAGTCCCAGGAAGCCCTTTATTTGGCTGCTGTATTCTTGGGAAAGCCTCTTGAGAACCTCTAGCTTTTAGCTCAGTAAATGTTGAAGGCCCAAAGGCAAGTCTTGAAAAGCCGACAGCGATAAGGGTACTTATTCGGGAAGGTTCATTCCAGCCCTCTGGTTCTGGCGCTCGCCTAGGGCGGGAGAACCCCTCCAGGCCGGCCTGTGGGGCGCACCTCCGCACTGAACAACACCTTGATCACTTTGAATCGATGACTCTCAGAGCTGGGAGAGAGCTGGGGCAGGGATGGGGTGGGGGGTGATGACGTGTCGACGCTAGCTGTTTAATTTGGCAGATGCGGAAAGTGAAACTCAGAGAGGTGACTTGCTCAAGATCAGGGGACTCATTCAACAGCCCTCTTGATTACTCCTCTCATAAAGAGACCCAAGTTCCCTGGAGATAATTACTGTGGTGGCGCCAATCTGTGGCGCCACGTGGGCTGAAAATCTTTACTGAGTTGGGGATAGTGGGGGCGGGGGATGGGGAAGCTCCCACCTCTGTGGCGGTGGTTGGAGGAGCCGGCTTGGGACTTATTACATTGCTGTCTCTAGGAGCCAGTGTAATAGTTACCCGATAGATATGATTAAATTTGTACAAAGTCGTTGTCTGCAGTCGTCCGTGTTAATGTGCATGTTTTGTAAAGAATGGCTCGTAGCTTTCTATTTTAAATGTCACAACCCAGTCAATAAAGTAAACAAAGAGATTTTATGAGTGTTTACAGTTCCAGGCACCCACAGGAGAATCCTTTATTCTGTTTGAAATTAAGGGTCCATGCAAAAACAACGGACTTTCTAAAACGTTGCTTTTCTGTCTCTGGTGCAGAACAGAACATTTCCAACTTCATATCTCTTATTATTTAGAAAGCTAGAGACAGTTCTTGGAAACATCAGGGGGAAAGTACAGTATTTCGGGTTAATTCTAGAAACCTTCTCAGGTTTAAGGTGTACTGACCAAAAGACCTTCCTTATTCAAGAGATCACAAAGCTCTGTAGGGAAAATTCATTTCGCTTTGAGGGAGAGGAGGAATAAAATCAAGCTGGCAGGGGTCACAGGCCTGGGCAGCCCAAGAGGCTGACGAGAAAAGAGGGAAGCGAGGGAGCGAGTCGGCATTAGAGTAGATGATCGCTAGAGGGCGCCGGAGCACCGGCGGAGCCCACCTCCCGGGACCAAGAACTGGACTTCTAGCCTCAGAGATGGGGTTTGACAACCCCAAAGAGGTGCTCAGGAGTGAGACATTGGTTTGTCTGGCGCCTCTCACTCTCCACCCCAAATTACCTCGCTGCAGAGAGGCGACAAAGGTTTTGCCTTGAGCCTCTGGTGGGCATCTTCCAGCGCCTGGTTGGCTGCCTACTGGCTGGACGGCCCGACCTCTGCTCTCAGGGTTTTGCCTGGCAGCCTGGAGTCCTGCTGCCCTTGGTTTCCCCGGAGGCAGAACTTGTGATCCAGAAATACCTGGTTTGAATCTTGGGTTTACAGTTTTCAAGCTGCAGGTCTTTGAGTGAATTACTTCACCTGCATGAGTGTTAACATCTGCGAAATGGGACCAGTAATGACTGGGGAAAGTGTTTCAAGTGTCCCGTGCTTTAGTGGGCAGGCAAACGCTAGTGCCTGTGCCCTTTGTTGAGGAGTTCGCTCAGAACTCTTTCCTTTCCTTTCCATCTGAGCCACTTTCTCCTGTCTCCACATCTATCCCCACCACCCCCTCAGCAGAACGGTCGCCTTTGTCCATCTATTGAAATAACCGAGCACAGCCTTTATGCCAAGAGCTGTGTTAGGCACTGGAGATACATATGAAGTCCGTATCTTTCGAAGCTGCAGGCTCAAGGGGCAGACAGGTGCGTGAGAAGAAACATGGTAAGCGTGAGGTGAGAGATGAACAAATGATGTGTGTAGGACATGCCAGAGTCACTTGCTTTGTCTCCAAGAGCCTGGAAAAGGGTCTAAGTCCTTTACACTCAGGTGTTTTTTCATCTCCCTGTATTTCAAGGGACAGGGTCTATAGAGGGAGATTCTGAGGGAGGAAACAGGGCAGGCGAATCTCACTCAGCATGTAATTTGGATTATATGTGCATTTAACGGCGCTAATAGAAGTTTTTAAATCCAGTCGGCTTGTACCACAGCCTGGTGTGTACTGATTTCATCAGTATCAGAAGATGAATGCCTAGCTAATTGACTTAATGTGTTTCAACAGCTAAGTAATTTTTATTTATCAATTGTTTTCATTTTCATTTTTTTAAATTTAAAATTTTATTTTATTTTTTCTGTCACCATTTATCCCCCGACTTCCCTCTTCCACTTCTACCCGCCCCCTCCTACCCGCAATCATCACACTGTTGTCTGTGTTCATGAGAAAACAGAATAGAAGTATAACAACAACCAAACCCTTACCGCTAAGTGGTAGGTCTGGAACAACCTACGTAAAGATTCCGTTTTGAAGGTATTGAAAGATGTATTCAATACAACCGTGAACAAAACTACAAAATAATAAGGGTAGTTGAGTGATCGAAAGAAATACTTTATTATCACCATTAAAGTGACAGAAAAGCTTTTATTATTTTTTTTAGTAGGCACTGGAGGTACAGGGATGCCTGATTTGATGTCTTTGTTATATTTTGTGCAGTTGTTTCAACAATAACTTCGAGACAGAGATTTCAGTGACAAAATGCAAGAGTCAAGGAGGTTTGTGCCTGAGACCATGTTGAGGTGAACCCGGGAATGGGCACTTTGGGCCATGTGAGTTTTAATTTTCTCTGACCAGGTAGATGGCAGAACTCCTGGGGGGTCGTGGTTGGAATTCTTTTGCTGGGTGCCCCTCAAATCCTGTGACTCGATTGATTGTGAATCGTGTTGGAGGAAAGGCCTGATTAGAGGGAAAGGGTGGAAATAGTTGATTTTGGGGGCAGCGGATAGCATTCTTCACAGCTTGTGGCCTGATTGAATTTTAAAGAGACAGGAAAATCCATGTTTTTTGTGGAATCAGAGACTGTGAGAGCTGGACAATCGCGTGTAGTCAGGCCCTTCCCATTTTGCAGATGAGGAGGCAGAGGCCCAGCGAGGTGAAATCACCACCGACGCTGGTCGGGCATGCTCGGGACCTTCATGAGAGCAGGCCTCTCCCTGTTCTGTTCACTGCTGAACCCCATGCAGGGCCAGGTGTTTCGTGGTTCCTCAGACAATCTTGGTTGACTTCATGAACGGTGCTCTTTCTTCTTTCCTTGCTCTTATTTGGGATGTGCCGAGAAATCCCCAGATTGTGATGCAGTTTGATAATGACAAATAAATATTTGTTGAATTTTGTTATGACTTAGTTCAAATCCTGAGTAGCTGTTTGGCTTTGGGAAAAGTAGCTGTTTGGCTTTGGGAAAATTACCAAACCTCTCTGAGCCTTATTTCCTCATTTGTACAAATGGGGATAAAGCTATACAAGGTAGCAGAGGACCTGCATCCTGGGTGTGCACTAAGGGTTGCCTTTTCTTCCTCTCCCGTTCCTGCTCTCTGCTCTTCCCAGTGGATTTAAAAGAGGATATAGGACTTTTTAAAAAGTGTTTTTATTTATTTATCTTGCAGAAGAAATAAAATTATGGCACTAAACATAAACACATACCCAATCAGTACAAATATATATTCTATGGATTAGATGTTATTAGCCCCATTTTTTAAATAATTGGGTCAATGCCCAAGCACTAGCAACTGACGAGGAAGAGGACTCAAATCTACGGCATCCCTACCCAAAATCTAAGACAAGGGTGTTTTTCTCAAACCCATGTGTCATATGATCTTTGTTTCTTACCCAGTTTTCTGCATCTGCTTCCCTCAAGAGGGCTCAGATCTTCTTTCTTCACTGGCCCTCAAGGCCTGGCTCTGCTCTGGCCCCTGCCTTGTAACGTCACTAGGTATGGTGTGCCCTCTCCCCAGGCGCAGTGGAAGCTTCTCTGGGTAGCAGCTGTCCAGTGTACTTCTTGCTATAACTCCAAAGTACCTAGACCCTTCTGTTACCCCCTGTGTGTGCCCATTCCCTTAGCACATGTCCTGCATTCAGGCCACGTTTGTAGGTGGCTACCATGTACATTTAACTTACTGACAATCAACTCTATGCCCTCTCTCATTTATTAAAAACACTCACATTCGATTGTTTGCTCTATATTATATAATCTAAGTTAATGTGTGAAGTTGTGTAGCTATATTACCGTACACTGTGTATGTAATGCAATATATATTATACTTGATGAAAAATTGATGGGATTTTTTCCCCAAGGATTTATTATGGGAGGTTTCACTTATGCATTAACTTTGAATCATAGCCCCTATCTAAAATGTTTATTCACAAACCTCTTCTCTGTGCTGTACATAGATAGGCAGAGTTATTAGTGAAGGGCCTGCATGTCGAGTCAGGCATTCCTGGGTTTGAATCCCATCTGTGTTATCTCTTGAAGCTCACGTTCTACAGATGTAAGATGAGAATAATGATAGTCCTGTGCCCCAGGCTGGCTGTGAGCCTCGGAAGAAACAGTGCACATCTCTAGCATCCAAGCGCCCCTCTTACTGCGGGCACGTGGAAATTACTCACATTGCAGCTGTTACTGGCTGGTGGCATCCCTCAAAGGTTAGAACTCATGAGTAATTTCCCTAATGGCAGTGGTTTGCTGTGTTGCCAGTGAGTTGTGAAAACTAGAAATCAGCAATCCAGTGTACGCTTTCCATAGGTACTGACACAGCCATCCACCCCCCTCCTCTCTCCTCTCCCACTTCTGCTCCCACAAATTTTATGTGTACCTACAAAGATAGCTCAAGGGTTATGCTGGGGTTTCTCTCGGGGAGAGCTGGCTGTGTTCCTCCAGCTTCCAGTTTTGTTTTAAATGCAAAGTATGTTTAGCACTGGACCCCAGATACATAGCCAGAATACAGAATTAGTCACTCTGCCCTGCAAGGCTCACAACAGACGTTTATTGTATTCGACTTTCTGGATCTCCTACTTTTGTCCAGAAAAGACCCTAGGCAGCCAGCAATACAGAACATATTGTGTACTTTCTGCTATCAAAGTCCAAAATGCTGCTAGCACAAAATACGCTTTTTTCAGGGAGACCCCATGGGTATCTTAAAGCCATGGTTCCTGAGCACAGATTAGAATCTCCTGGTGGACTTGTTCCAACACAGGCTGCTGCCCCCCCTCTAGAGTCTCTGGTTCAGTGGGTCTAATGTTGGAGCCAAATGATTTGTATCTGTGGCAATTTCTCACGTGATGCTAATGCTTTTAGTTGGGGGACCACACTTGGAGAACCCCTGCCTTAAGCATGCACTTTATATAGATAAACTGTGCATTTTCTCTGCTGTGTGGTACACCTGAGAACATCAGTGGTGAAGAAAGGGATCTGACATTTACTGAGCACCTGCGACATTTGCCATGTGCCGGGCACCTTACCGGGCACTTTACGCATATCGTCGTATTTAAGCCTCACCATCATCCAGCCAGTCAACTCATATTTATTTATCGAGACTGTGTTTATGTATCATGCAATGGGCTGTGCTAGGCTTTGGAATGAACAGAATGAACACTACAGACATAATCCCGACCTCCTGGATGTTATATTTCAGTAGAGAAGCATACTTGAGCAGATTAGTCTGATCCATAGAAAATGGAAGATCAGAGAGGCTAAGTAAGTTTGCTAGGGTTACACAGCTAGTGCGAGGCAGGAGACAAGAGAAGCTCACGTGCCATTTTACTTCCACTAAACCAGAGGTTCTCGGACATTTTGGTCTCAGGGCCCCTTTATACTTGCAAGAAGTATTAAAAACCCATAAGGCACTTTTGTTTATTCAGGTGAAATCTGTCAACACCTACTGTATTAGGAGTCAGAACAGAGAGGGCCACCCTTTGACCCTGGCGGCATCAAACCGTCCTGCAAGCGGCACCACCGCGCTCAGATTCTGAGCGCTCATTTGTCGTAATGACTCTTACAGCCATAAGGTCTCATCTTATGGGATCTTACAGCCATAACTTCTCATCCCTCTCAAGACTTTTTTTTTTTAAAACACGAGGGTCTCTCTTAAGCCATAGCTTATATTTCTAGTGATGGTGACTTCCCTGCAGGGAAAAGGCCGACCCGCTTTGGAATGGCCTCTTTTGTATCTGTATTTGTATGCATGTATGTATTTATGTGTATGTGCCTTCACGACAAGGAAAAGCAGCAGTTAAATTGCCAGTTGCAGGACAAACTAAGGTGTGGTGGCTTTGCTATTCGCGGAAGGATCTCTCGTAGCCGAGGGCGTTGAAAAAGATCCAGGGCATGGAAGCCTGTGTGTGACGTGCGCTGCCTGCAGGGTTCCTCGGAGCGCGCGCCCTGGGAAGGGAAGCCCGGGCTCGCTGACGGATAGCTCCGCGGCCGCAACGGGAGGAACCGTAGATGCACAATTGCACCCGAGGGCTGGCAGCTTTTATGTAACGCTGCCAGCGGAACTGAGTTTAATCGTGGGCTAACGACCGAAAAACTGCCCTTTGCCATCATTTTTATTCATTATCTAATGGGAATAGAAAGTCCTGGTAGATATTTTCCGTTGCTGTGTAATGGTCCGTGGTTGCTCCGACACTGATGCTCTGGCTGACTCCGCGTGCTTTACGCCGTCGTTAAGTTTTATTGAGTAAAACCAACCGAATCGGAGCTGACATAACTCAGTGTGGTTCTCAACAGATGATCAATGAATTCAAATCGCCTTTTATTTTTACAGAGACCGGGGAACTGAGGGGGGTGCTGCAGCGAGGGCAGCGTGGTTATTTAGAGGTAACGGGTCCTGGGAGGAGGCGTTAGAGAGAGGGACTCTGCCCGGCATCTGGCTGGTTGATCTTTTCGACACTAAACACCTGGATCACTTGTTCAAGGAGACGCTTTGAACATGTTTGTCCAGATGTTTGGTGTCACGTAGCACGTCCCATAGCCCAGGCCAAGAACGTGTGGTGCTAGATGATCATTTGTCACCGTCCTGGAAAGCTGACACTTTGACGTGAAGCATCTCTGTTGGGTGACCTGAGGCAGCATGGGTGCCTTCTGGGCACGGGGCACATTTTGCGAGGTGATTATAACTTTCTGGAGGAAATACCTTTCTGGAAAGAAGCCCTTGTAGGAGGGCCTAAGGCATAAGTGATTGTTGAATCACCTTCCCATCAAACGGGAGTCTGAGAGAGATCTCCTGGGAGCCCTTTAAGCCAAGTTTCTTGAGCTATTTTTCACTTGTGAGCTTTTGCCTAGAATCCTCAGATTTTGACTCAGTGGGCTCCTGTGAGCAACACCCACCCTCACTCTATGTGATGAACTCTGTTGGTTTTGCAGATTGCCAGGGCTGCTTTGGAGAACCCCTTTCTCTCAAGTGGGCACAAACAGGAAGGCAGCTGGGCTACCTGTTTCTCACCTACCCACCCTGCCCAGGTACTGGGCTCCGGGAAGGTCTGGCCTGCTTACTGACCGGCCCTTCTGCTTAAGACCGGCCCTTACTGACCGGCCTGTGTCTGCCTTGCCAACTAAGCTAAGCAGCCCTGCTTCGAATTGCCTCCAGCAGGAACACATGAGAGTTATTTTCCGTGAGGATGGAATGATGATGGAATCTACCCAATATCATGGGAACATCGTCTTCTCCAAGCTGGGGAGATGTGATATTCAATGGGGGAGGCTCAGTGCTTTGTTACTTAGATGGAAACTTCTGTTTTTGCTCACATGGGCAGAGACAGGTCTAATTCTGATTCCCCCCTCTCTGTGTTATATGAGTAATTAGAATGGCTGGTTAGAAGGTTCACTCTCTGAACTCCTGGCTTCCTTCTTCTGTTATTTTTCATATATATATATATATATATATATATATATATATATATATATATATTAACTTCAATGAATCTAAGGGAGGTTTGAGGTGAGATAAGACCCAATTAAGGCAAACTTGAGATCTGCAGCCCAAAAAGGTCATTGTCCAATGAGATCCACTGGGGCAGGGGTCAGCAGAATACAGGCCATGGGTCAAGCCCAACATGCAGACTTGTTTTTTGGAAACAAAATTTAATTGGAACATAGCACACCTCTCACTGCCTATGGCTGCTTTTACACTACAATGGTGGAGCTGACTAGTTGTGGCAGAGACTCTAGGGCCCACAAAGTCCATTATCATTGCCTTTTTAAAAAGGATTTTATTTTATTTTACGTTTAGAGAGAGGGGAAGGAAGGGAGAAAGAGAGGGAGAGAACATCAATGTGTGGCTGCCTCCCGCATGCCCCTGACTGGGGACCTGGCCCACAACCCAGGCACGTGCTCTCACTGGTGACCTTTCGGTCTGCAGGCTGGCACTCAATCCACTGAGCCACACCAGCCAGGGCATATTTTTGCTTTTTATAGAAAATGTTTGCCAGCACCTGTACTTGGGGCATATCTCTGTTTGGCCATCTCCAGGTAGGAAACATACACAGAGTTCAAGAAAGCCAAGGGAATATTATTCTGAAATATGGACTATGGGCCGAGTATCTAACTGATAAAATTTTGTTGTTATGCATTGTGAGGATCTTGTATACAGCAGGCACTTGTAGGATGAATGACTATGCATTTTGACATAACTGGTCTGGGTTTTTTTTCCCTTTCGTAAAATCAAGGTGTCTAATGTGATGTCTAAGAATCCTTCATACATATCTATTGTACATAATATTAGAGGGAGAGGAGGTAAAACAGCCTCGGTGTCTTGCACCCTGGTCTGCCAAAGTGACAGCCACAGCCTCTTGGGTCACTATCAGTCATCTTCATTTAGCATCAGTGGGAATTATTAGGCAGGGTCAAAAAGCGTGACCGTCTGCTGTCATAGTGATATCAAGTGTGTTACATGGAGAGAAACAAAGGGATTTAAGAGTCGAGAGCATCCAAATTTTGCATAATGCTTGTTCTGAGTTGCTTTATGGAGATGGGCTTGAGCAACAAATTTGTGTGGCTCTTGACATAATCTTGGTCACATGCCAGATGTGCCTGAGGAGGTTCCTTCCCTCCTGTACTGAAATCTTACGTGAAAATCACACTTCCACTAGTTTCCAAATTTATTGTACAGGGCGAAGGACAGCTATTGATTGACTACTTGACTGGGGAATGGAAGGAGGGAGAGGTGATGGCGGTCTCCTGGCTCTTCATGTCCTCTGCCCCTTGGGGAGAAGTATGACATGTGTCACCCTAAGAGAAAGCCTTGTGCTCTGTGGTGCGATTTGGGTAGCGGACTCCTGATTTAAAGTGTATGCTGTGCCCGTCTTTAGTCACTGGAGTTCCCACGATCCTCTATCCTGAAAAAAAAAAAAGCCAGGGTTTCCATCTGTTCAGATTCACATATTTGACCATGGGGTTATCATTTATTAATTCATTCATTTGGGAGGGTGGCACTCTGCCTCTGCTGAGATGTGAGCAGAGCCTCCGCGTCCTCATCCCAGGCTGCGCCCGGGCTTTCCCCTCAGGCACTCCAGCCTCCCGAGCGCAGAGCTCCGATGGAGCAGCCCTGCCTGCTTCCCATCTGGTAAGTGACTTACTCACTGGGGCAGGTCAGACAGCTGAGAGCAAGCAGGACCCCGAGCAGCCCTGGGCTGAGCAGGGCAAAAGCTTAGGCACCAGCTTTTGGCTTCCACATGCAGGAGCCAGACCACGTTCTCCTTTTGGAGAAGAGAAGGGTAGAAGGAACTGGACAGGACCGACAGTAGCAAGATAACAGTTTGCGCTGGGTTCTGACTCTCGTCCCTCTAAGCTCCACGGGTGGAGGGCATGGTGCATGGACGGACCGCCTTGTCCTCCTGGTTGAGGAGCAGAATTTGTTACTTTCTAAGCTTTTAGCTTCGGAGAACTCCTAACACTTGGAACCTCTGAAAGCCATTAGTCTTAGGACTGGCAGCAGAGAGACTGCTTTGTGATGTGCTGAAGCATGGCTGGTGCTGCAGCTCAGTAAACTGGCATGACTGTGTGAACGGAGAGCATCAAGGCAAATGTTCCCGAATCCTCAGTTTCACACTGGTTACTTCTACCGTTCAGGTTTTTCAAGTAATGGGACAGATCATATGGAGATCCCTGGAAACCTTCCTTATTCCTTTACATGGGTATCTTCGTATGCCCCAATTAATATATATTTCCCTTCACTCACCAAATTTGTGTTTTAGCTGCGTTGTGTTGTAGACTGGTATAACACCGTGCCTATCGCTCTGAATCAAATTTATTTAAATCCTTCATCTAAAAAACAACAGCAATCTGACTTATTTCGGTTACTCCCAACCCAGGGCTTAGAAGATTTCACGTGCAATCAAGGCAAAGTCTTAGCGTAGAAGTCCCTTTTAGTAAAAGAGGGCACCATTTCTGCAGCTTGGAAGTGAAGATGCTAATATTCGGCTTCACAGAACTGGACATGATGTAGAACTTGAACACACTGTCTCGCCTGTCCTATTTGTAAATGTTGATCCTGGCACTGAGAACCTCGGAGCTTTTTCTATTTTCTTGTTTCACAACTCCTTAGGAACGTGCAAAAGGAAAGGTAATAAAGGACAATCTTTTCAAGATAAAGCATGATTTATAAAGGCGACAGCCATGCCATATGTGAACAGTGATTAACAGCTGCAGAGTCTGCTACCAGCTCTTTAAAAATAAAGTGATAAAGCAGATTTTCCCATTATTTCATGTTTCGGTGCTTGCTCAAGTGCATCGCCCTGATTTTTCTCGGCTTCATCTTATTCTGTAGCAATCGAATCAGTCTTCATGTCCCAGCAGTGCTGTATCAGGGCTTACTTAAATACTTCACACAGATCCCTGGTTATTCTTCCAGCAGCATTTTAAATTTCAAGACAATGATTTGGTGTATTAAGACTGCAACCTCCTTGAAACTGCTCATCTTTTTTTTTTTTTTAAGAGTGCATTTGGATGGACCGAAGGGAGTGTATTTCCAAAGCTTATTCGTTTGGAATTGGTTCACTTTAATTTAGAGCTAGGGTGGCAGTGGGCAGGTGCTTAATGAAGTGTCACAACTTTAAATGGTCTTCCCTTGCCATTACCGACAGATAGGGGCTGCGGGGCTGGTGGGGACAGACAGACGGACAGACAGATGGGCACGAAGACTGGTTTATTTCCGAGACATGAGGCGGAAGGGGAAGGGCTCCTAAATTAAAATCTGTCACCTTAGAGAAATAGGTTAATTGTAGGAAATGCATTTTCATGAAATTCGGTTGTCTTTTCTTGATTGGTTAACCCCTGACAACTTGCCTCATATTGGGTGGTAGTTTTAATCTTGTTTGGATCACAGTTTCCTTGGGGAATCTACTGAAAGCTATGGACTCTCTCACCTGAAAAGTGAAAATAACCTACAGACAGAAGTCTGTATATAATTTCAGGGGTTTATGGACCTGCCTGAGGCATAGACCTCCTTTTCCCATCAAGAGTCCCTTCATTGTATATTCAATGGATGTGTTCTCCCTGGCAAATTCTTTTTAAAAATATGTACATTAACATTCATGAAACTGTAGCATTTCTCTTAGAGGGGAAAGGGAACAGTAGAGCTGGAGGCACCTTGGGAAGCCTGGGGCTGCCCGGGATCTGTTATGGGGGTTTCCACAAAGAGCCGTGCATTTGCCAAGGAGGATTTAGGCTTCGACCTTCCTGTGTCGTCTGAGCACACTCTGAATTGAGTGTCTAGACCCTGGGGGGTGGATGGAGGAGACAGGTGGAGGAGGGATGATGGCTGTGCCTCAGGGGGTTGGCAGAGAGGGTGGCCTGGCTGTGTGCCAGTGAGTATCCTCAAAGGCACTCCTCTGCCCTCACCCCACGGAGCCTTGGAGCCCTGATTCCCTGATGGGCTGCCCAGGATGTGGGTGGACTGAGTGGGTCATGTGACGCCTTGGCACAAATAAGAGGAGAAGGCCTCCCACTGCAACTCCTGCTGGAGGGCCAGGGGTGCCTCAGGCTTATGCCCAGACATCCTCCAAAGCTCTGAGTCCTGGGCCATGAAATTCAGCCTTCCTGGGGCTGACTGGCCATGACTGGTGGCACTGTACTGGCAGGAGATGGTGGGTGCTGACCAGTGAAGCAAATCACAGCATTGGAAGCGGTTCACACACAGCTTTATGCAGGTGCACCGACAAGCCCGGAACCAGGTGCCGGGCAGCCTGTAAGGCACCAAGAGCTGTTTTGGAAATAGAAAGGGAGCAAGTGCAAAAATGGAAGATCCAGAAGTACAAGGGTAAGTCTGTCCTGCACCCCAGCCTTGCCCCCGGTTTCCAACCTCCCTTTTCCTTCTTCCCACTCTTTCTTCTCTTTCCTTCCACTTTTCCTTCCAGCCTTCCTTTCTTCTAGCCTTCTCTCCTCCTCTCCCACCCCTTTCTCTCTCCCTCCTTCCCACTTTTTCTTTCCCCTCCTCACTTTTCCTTTTTATTACTTCCATTAATCTTTCCTTCCATCTATTCCTTCTTTCCTTCCATCCGTCTCTCAATTCAGCGGATGTTTTTCGGTGTCCCCCGGGGGTGCGCTTTGTCCTTTCCATTCCTCCTCCATCACGATGGGTCTACCTTCATGCCCTGCAGCCCGTTTTTGTGCTGTGGCCTTCCCTCTGCTCCCTCTTCCTGAATTGACTAGCACATATTGAACACCGGCCTGTGCCATTTACTGCCTCAGAAGAAAGCTAAAACAGTGATGGGCTTTGCTTTCAGGAAGGCTACAGTCAAATTTAGGGATCAAAATACAAGGATATGAAGAGCCAGATAAATAGTGTAATTGTTACATGATGTCACAAAACAAAAAGGTGAGATCACGCAGGACAGCGTGAGCATTGCTGGGACAGGAGGGGAACGAGACCCCTTCTGAGCTCCACAAACGGAACAGTTTTCTGTGGGCTGGTGGAGTCTGGGAAAGTCCTGCAAAGAAGGAATATAAACTGGGGTTTCAAATAGGGTTTTAATACTTGGAGAGGAGAAGAAATTTCAGTCTGGGAAGTGGGACTGATGTACGTAAAAGCTCGGTGCTATCGGTCTATGTGGTTGCTGTTGTTGCCTTTGTTGTCTCAGGGAAAGTTCCTGGAGAGCCTTTTAGGGCTCCTTTGTCTTCTCTTCTCCCCGGACCAACGTCTCCTCTCTGGTTTCCGTATTTCTCCCCCAAGTGCCATTTGTCTTCAGCCAGTGAGGGCTCAGGGGAATCGTCCCGTGCGTCTCAGACCCTACCTTGATCGGCAGTCACTTTATGCTGCACAAAAAGCTGCTTAGAGTGAGTGTCTGAATCGAAGAGGAGGCATTGCATCATAATTCCCAGCTCGGTGGTTGAAATTTCAACTGTTCCTTGTTGTCAGCTCTTGGCCAGCCAAAGCCCTGCCTTTGGGGCTACTGGTCTGACATGCCCAAGAGCTCAGAGAGCCTTTTAGTCAAGGATTCCAGCTGAAATTCCTGGTGTGGCCGGTTTGATGTGATTGAATCCAATCCAAGATGTAATGCCTGGCATGCCTTTGGATTTTTGTTTTCTTTTTATTGAGGCAGATCAGGGTCGAAAGGATCTTGGAGGTTGCCTTGCCTTTCACACAGTCCAGTCCCGCAGGTCAGGGAACGCTCCCACTTTTCTGGCTCACCACATGTACGTTTAATGTGTGTGCTCGGATATTGTCGAAGTAGATGTGTGTTATGAGCTGAAATCAATTTATCTTATTTAGTTCTGGCTTCTCCAATCCAGGAAGGGACATTTTCTTTTCAGGTGTCTGACCAGCCCTGTCCGAGCCTGCCCTCTGGGCATTTTCTGGCAGGGGCTCGAATGAGATATGACGGATACCTTGTGGTGACAGCCTAGCTCGGGAAGCTGGAGAATCTGTCTGTTCCCTCTGAGGCTGGCATTTCCCCGCGACTGTTCCATCAGATCCTTCTGGAGGCCCAGCCTCGTTGGCAGCGTTGCTTGGGAGATACAGGGTGGCTGGGGTCCCCTCCGCTTGTGGCCTTTGGAGTTTTGCCCTTAACTAAAGGAAGTAATCCCTTTACCAAATATTTGCTGGCTGCTCAGAGTAGAAATTTTCTCATTGGTACATTATGACTGATTATTGAAGAGTTCACCTTCAGGCACCATATATATCTCATGCGTGTGTTTGTGAGGGAGGGGAGTTAGGACAAACGGTTCCTTTTCTTTCCAAGGACAGTGTGGTGATTCTTAGGGTCCATATCATCTTTCCTTCCCATCCTTCATCGGGTGAAACCTGGTTAGAGGGGTTACTGTGTAGCAGAAAGGAAGTGGCCAGGTGGTCTCAGCGGGTAATGGGAGCCTCACTGCAAGCTGTCCTGGATGTCACCAAAAGGCAACTTGGACATTTTTTATTCACACACGTCATAAAGAAGGAAAACCTAGGTCCCGAGAGGAGAAGTGGTCTGGACCAGAGCGATGCAGCAGGTTAGAGATAAACCTCGATCTGAGTGCAGATCTCTGATGCTTGAAAATAATTTGAGCTACAAGATCTTTGCATTCTGTTTCCAAAATATGTTGGCCAAAGAAAACAGGAGAAATAAACATTTGATCAGCAAATAAGTCAAACAGTTTTATTCCACATTTTATTAGGAGTGATTTTAAATAAGTGTTTTGTGAGAGACAGAAGCCAAGAGCACAATCCTTGTACATTAAAAGGCAATAGAAGTGTGTTCTTCCTCATGTACCATGGGGTACGCTCCCGTGTAATTAGACTACATTTCCTACTCCCAAATGCCAATGTGAGACAAGAAAAAGAGAGATTAAAATAGCTTCTGAATTAAAAAACATTTTAAGAAAAGAAAAGTAAAAATAAAAATAAGCTGGGTACCAGGGAAGGAAAAAGCAAATGGTCTAATGAGCAAAGCCGTCATTTCAGCCTCTGCTTGACAGCCTCTGTCTCCTCCTCTTCCTCGGCTGCCCTGGCCTTTCCCCCAGCCCCTGGGATACTCAGAACACCCTACCCCTGCGCCCAGCTGGAGGAGGACTGGGGAGAATGGGGTGGGGTGTTGCTCTGGGGCCATTTTCTCTGCCCTGTCCCCTTAGGGAAGGCCCTGAAAGTGCCCAGAGAGACTGCCATTCCCCACTGGAGACATGTTTCCAGGGCCTTCCAGTCTGAGGCTATTGAAAAAGGGCCTTTCTCTACAGAGCTGCCCCAGTCTTCTTGAAACTCTTAGAGTTTGGCTCACCCTTGAGAGCCCACGGGACGGTACAGCGAGCCCTACCCGGGAGAGAGTGGTGCAGAATGAGTGTGCCGGCAACCGAGCACACTGTGGCTTAGCTTCAACTCAGGCCTTGTCCTTTGTTCCCCACTACTCTCGGAGTCACTACTGTCATTAACCCCAAACATTGATCGATCTCCTGTATAGGTTGTGTTATTAGAAGCAGGTGGTCCATAGAAGTTAAGAACACTGGCTCTGGCATGGGGATACCTGGGTTCAAGTCTGGGCTCCACCACTTATAGCTACGTGAGTTGGGGCAAGTTACTCTACCTTTCTGTGTCCCAGTCCCACTATTTGTCAATATGGAATAATAATAATAACAGGTCCCAGCTCACAGGTTGTTGTGTCGTTTTGGTGTCCTGGGAAAATGTAATGGAGAGAGCAGTCCAGTTTGCAGAATCTTATACCAGTTTATTAACATGATGCCCAGACAGATGCTGTGGGAATTAGCATTTGGGACGTACCTTAGAATGAAGCATCCATTGTTCCAGACAAGTCCTTTCTCTGACTGCATGATACCAGCCTTCTCTGTTTAATCCTCCTGTTAGCTTGATGACAGTCAAGGGGAGGATCAGAGGAAGGATTTCCCACCACTGCCATCCTGGCTCCTGATTTCTGTTTGACCGGGAACATTACCTCTTACGGGCTTTCACCGCATGTGTCAAAGACCTGGAGCTCAGGTTGTGCCCCTGTCCTGCCCACCTACAGCAGGGGTCAGCAAACTGGCCAATGAGCCTAATCTAGCCTACCACAGTTTTGTTTTGTTAATAACTAAAGCTTTATTGGAACACAGCTACGCCCATGAATTTAGGTATTGTCTATGGCTTCTTTTGTGCTACAATGGTGGAGTTGAGTAGTTGTGACAGAGACAATGAGGCTTACAAAACCCAAGACAGGTGCTATCTGGCCCTCTGTAGAAAAAGCCTACTGGTCCTTGACCTAAAGATCAGACATAAGGAAGAGGGGGAAGTCCATCCAATGCAATATAGGGAAGTGGAGGTCACCAGCTAGTTCTATAGGCAGGGAAATTCAGGCTAGAAAGAAGATAAGTGTAAGAAAGTGGCCTATAGACCAAGGGGGACTAAGTGGTAAAGAACTGTTTTGATACAGGGTGCTATTGCTTAAGCTGTAATATACAATAACTTCTCTAATTTGAACTGAAGTTGCCCCTAATCATGTGCCATGTCTTTCTCATCACAAAAGTCATATGTAATACTCCAGCGATGGGAAACATAATGGGTTTCTTGGAACTGATCCCGTTTTCCCATAGCCGTGCCATGCTGGCTCTTACAGCTTCAAAACCGAACCATCCTTTGCGATGTGACCTCACGGTTATAAGTGTTTATTCCGAACCGAGGGATTATTAGGCTCCCATTCCCCAAGTACCAGAGTCCCCTCGCTCCTTTGAATGTGTTGAGTTCTTCTGGGCCACCAGCTACGGGTGAAATATCTCCAAGGTAGGTAGTCTGCCTTTCCCCTATTTGTCATTAAAGGTGCCCCAAGGAAGACAGAGTGTGAAATCCAGGCTTTCTGACCAGTGCATCTTGCTTTGCGAGGACAGCAGACAGTTCAGGAGCCACTCATTTTCCATACATAACTGACACCATCTCTACTAAGAACTTGTGAGTCTCATCTCAACTTTGCGAGGACTCATCTTTGTGATTGTGAGCACACCTTTCCCCAGAGTTTCTGCACAGGGTTGCTTGGGGCACAGTGAAGCCTGTCTATTGGTTCATGATTCAGACCACTTTCACCATCAGGCTATTTTTCACTTCGGCTCAGGACCACCGCCATCCCGATGGGCACTGTTTCTAATTTCTACAAAGGCACCCTATGGGCTGGTGGCAGTCCTGGCCCTTCCTCTCTCTGAGCTTCAGCTGCACCAGCTAGGGGAAACTGAGCTAGCTGGTTTCCAAGGCATCTTCCAGCTCTTTGATTGAAGGCCTTTTGAGGCAGCCAAGCAGTTCCCTTCTTGCTCAGTGGTGCTGGCTTTCCTGGAGTGCCTTTGAAGCCGGCAGGGAAAGCCGAGTGCCAGGAAATCCGTGGGGCTCCGGGAGGGAAGAGCCTCCTGGGTTGCTCTGAGGACGGAGCTCTGAAGACGGGAGGTAACAGTGTCAAGGCAAATAATGGCTATGGGAGGTCAGAGGGGTGTCAGACCAAAGGCAGGTGTGGCCGAGTCTGCCTGATTTTGCTTAGCATTGGAGCAGAAGGGAGGCCAGAGATTTTCTGGCTCCATGTACAAGAAGAGCAGTGGCATGTGCCTAAGCATCAGGTATGGACAGTCTTCTCCCCCCGATCGGACCGTCACCGGAAGTCAAGTGGGGCCTTTGACACAAGACCTGGACACAAAAGTGACCAGTTACCTGGGCTGACGAAGATGGCAGCGATAGTTGGGAAAGGCCAATAAGGCACGCAGTTGGGTGTGAATGAATGCACAGTGGTGAGGCTTGTCGGGGCCAAAGAGCCCTCTGAGGAAAGAGGCGAGGAGCGTCCTTGGGATCGTTCACACGCCACCTCCAGTTCCCTCCTGTGACCAAAGTACTGGGTGTATCTCTCCTAAAACCTTGTTTCGTTCTGTTCTGCTGCCGCTTTGTGGAGCACTCAGTAATTTGTAGCTCTGCGCAGACACGATCCTAAATGCTTTTTGTTTTGTTTTCAACATTTTATTATGAAAATTTCAAACGTACAGCGAGGTTGAAAGAATATGTCCACTGCCATCTGGAGTCAACCACTAATTTTTTTTTTTTGCTCGACCATATCTATCCATTAATCCATTTTAAATGCTTTTGGAAACAAATTACACTTATCAGCATACTTTCCCCTCATTACTTTAGCATGCATACCATTAACTAGAATTCAATAGTTAAATGCTTTTGTATCATTATCTCATGTAATTTAAACCCCACAAGGTCAGGTGTGGCCTGTTCTGTCTGCATTTGGCAAAGAGGAAACTGAGGCTCAGTGAAGTTTGGTGGCCTCTCCAAGGCCGCAGAGCTAGAGAGTTCTGCACCTAAAATTCAGACACAGTTGTTACACCCAGATGATACTGTTCGTAAATACTGTGCCCCTGTGCCTCCCCACACTGCCTCAAATGTGGCTAATTCAAGGGCAATGAGGTTGTAAGGGAAGGGGGAGCTTTCTTATCCGTTCGGAGTTAACCTAACCCAGGGTTTCTCAACTTTGGCGCTCTTGACATTTGGGGCCAGAGAATTCTTTGTTGTGGGGGCACCGAGAATTCTTTGACCTGTGCTTTGTAGGATGCTTAGCATCATCCCTTGCCTCTACCCACTAGGTGACGGTAGCACCCTCATCGCCACCCAGTGTCAACAAATCAAAGTGTGTCCAGGCTTTGCTCAATATCTCTTGGGAGACAAAATTGACCCTGGTAGAGTGAGAATCACTGACAGAAACTAACGTTAATTTGTCATTAAAGAAAAAAATCTCTACATAGGTAATTTATTTATAAGTGTCCTTTTTTTCCCCCTACCAAAAAATCTATTATAATGAATACCCTGGGCCCTTCTCCCTGCCTGGCTGGTTTCCTGGCCGGTGTTCACCTTGCTGGCATCTTCGCCAGCTTTCCAGACACTGTCTCTTGGAGCAGAGTCTCCCGAGGAGGTATTGAGAGCCAACCAGCTATGAAAACAGTGTGCTCTTGTGCTAAGTGCCTCTGTGCAGGCAGTAAAATGCTTCAGTGACATAAACATATGGCATCAACATGGCCCCTGAAAACCACGCTGGGCTTCTAACAAGCATGGAGGGAAGGGGACAGGCTGTGCTGAGCTCCGGAAGCTTATAGAACAGGACTTCCCTGCCCCCAGGAGCAGCTGGGCTGGGGTTTCTCAGGGATCTGGACGCCTCGCAGAGCAAGGCTTTGCAGGGAAGAGGCCTGGTGCCTTTAAGGCATTGCATTTTGTCCTTTAATAAAACACCCTGCAGACCTTGACATCTGCCACAGAGAAAGGCCTGGAGCCGCCCTGTGGCCCAGCGCCTGCCCTTCCCTCAGGCTCCAGGCAAGCTGCCTGCTGAGCTACGCCTTCTATCAGGTAAGAGAATGTGTGCTGCGCAGCGGGGACCCCCTGCACCCTGCGGGCACAGCCTCCTAAGGGTGGGGCCCATCGCTTTGAGAGTTAGTTCTGGGCCCATAAACCGCCTCGGGTCTTCGTCCCAGAGCAGGTGTGAGTTGCTCGGCAGCCCAGTTTAATAGTGCTAGGATGCAAAAGTTAAGGTCACTGGCATGGCTGACCAGAAGAGTGACTGCCTGGGACTTTTCATTATCAGGGCTAGAGCGGGACATCTCCCTCCTGGCTGATGTTGCCACGAAGATTGCTAATGGATTTTTTTAAATAGGCTTTTTTAACAAACATATATTTTTGGAGCTAAATAAAATCACCAGGAAAAACCTTTAGCAGTCCAGTTCAGTGTGCTGTTCTTTATGAAAGCGTGTAGCGGCACATCCTGAGCCGCAGGCAGTGTGAGGTGTACATGGCATGTACCCCCGGCCTGTGCACACACGTATGCAGGCATGGTTTTCTCCATCTGGAGTGATCACAGGGCTTAAAGCCAGATGAGCCTGTTTCAAATTCCAGTTTAATTACTTTCCACAAGTAAGGCATGAATGAATTACGTAAGGTCTCTGAGCCCGTTTCCTTGTCCTTGAAAAAGGAATAATAATAGTACCTACATTGTGGCATTGTTGTGAAAGTTAAAGGTAATGTATTTGAAGTTGCAAAGCATATCAGGCACTTGATCAATGACATTATCATCATCATCATCATATCCTCTTATGAACTGTTAAGAAAAACAGATACCAAGTCTGGAATAGCGCTGGTTTTCTTAGATTACCCTTTAGTAGTTAGGTTGTTATACCTGATACTCTGTTTCCCTCTTAGGACTAGATATGGATGTTTTCCATTTCAAAATAATTTTTTTCAATTCCCATTTGATACAAAACACTAAGTCAACTTTTAGGAATCTAAATTATTCTCACATAACACTCCCAAGGCTCCAGCTCATTCCACAAACATTTATGAAGCACCTACTCTGTGCTAGGTGCTGATCTAGGGGCTAAGGGTTCAACAATAAAAATGGAGACGAAGACCCCTGCTCGCTGCTGGTTCACATGCCGGGGCTGCAACAGCCACTTGTCCCCGAAGGATGGGTGCCATTCAGTGCTGGAGCTGTCAATCACGAGCAGACTTTGCTTCACACCCTGTGCTGGGTGCTCGAGGAAGCAGGGTGCAGTGAGTAAAACACTGGAATATGGTTGGTGTGTTGGGAAACTGACACGTGAGCAATCGACTGTGAGACAGAAAATACAACATCGTGACAAGTGTCATGGCAATCCAAGAATTGCTTTAGGATCCGTTTATGGATGAGTAATTCATTGAGATTTATTAAAGGGAAGTTGAGGGCGTAAGTCCCTGGAACGGAGCATGTGAATGTCTGTCTGCACGAACAAACCGCTGAAGGAAGGAAAAGCCTGCAGTCACGGCCGTGCAGGTTCCACAGGACGCAGCTCCAAGGTGGCCATGCAGATCGTGGACATCATGTCCAACCTGGGCGGTCAGCGACTCTGCCAAGCACTCCCCACACTTTCTCTCATTTAATCCTCCCAACACTCCACTACTTAAGGTGTGTTTTCTCCATATTGCAGGCATGGAATTTGGACTCAGGGAGGGCGTTACCTGCCCAGGCTAGCAATGAGCCAGTGATGGGGACTCACAGTCGGAATGCAGACCCCTCTGACTTCAGAGTTTCTGCTTGGAGAATAGGAGAAAACAGTCCCTTGAAAGGGAAACTGGATGGGCTTGAGTCTTGTCTTTAACTCAATGCTTACGTCTCTGGGGTTGATGAGAAGTGAAGACAATGAAATTCACAAAGGTCCTGGGCTTCCACTCACAAACCCTGTCATCCCCTGGCCCTGTTTTCTCCCACCTGACCACATCCTATTCTTAGCTCTTCTTCCTCTTCTCAAGAGAAGCCCAGAAAAACCCACCTGGTAGATAAGCTGGGCAAACCATATGCATTATTAACAAAAAAATGAAAAGTAGCAGCCCTGGACCAGCTGAAGGGAGGAGCTGTACTTGTAGCAGCTGTTACTGTAGCATGAGTGGCTTCTTGGTGGAGAGATCACTTCGAGCTCTGATGTGCTGTTTCTTCTATAACTCATTTTTAATATCTCTCCACCCCTGAGTTGGCAGTAAAGTGGATAATACAATGTCATGTTGGTGTGTTCTCGAGACTCGTCGATTGTGAAATAACATGTCTTCCCCTCACCGCCCCGCTGAAGCCCTGGCACTTCAAGCCCCTGTGATCCCAGACATCCACAGGAGGTGGGATTGGCTGACTGCTTGTAGTTGCTCGTTGCTTGTAAAGGTGATTTATTTCTCAATCAGCTTTTTAGTATAACAGCTCAGCCCAGAGAATTGCAAAAGGTAAAAGAAGAATATATGTCAGGTTAACAAAAAAATGAAAGGTGAAAGTAAAATATATGTCAGGTTAAAAAAAAACTGTGTGTAGCAATGAATACAATTTTAAAGTTTCAGGGCATACGTACTATGACTCTGGAAGGGGACAGCAGTGTAACTGCCTTGGAAACATCCTGATTCTGTGCTGTATTATTCTGTCTCCATTTCAGAGCCTGTGGGGTATGTGGAGATAAGGCACTCATTTGCTTTGCATCTTTTGTTCTGTTTATCTTTCTCTCTGAAAGAAGGGGATGAAAAAGAAAAAAAATATATTTCTGAGTTATGTGCTTGATTTCCTTAATTCCCTCCGAGGATCCTGAGAGAAGCATATTATTATCTCAATTTTGTTGATGATGAAATTGAAGGCTTCAGAAGTCACACAGCCCGGAGCATGTGTTCGAGCCTGCGCACTGCATAGCACACGCTGATGTGGAGAGCGGGGGGGAGAGAGAGAGATTCCATTCAAAGATGAAGGTACCATCATTTCCATCACGAAACTCAATTTAATTAGGGTCAGCCGGTCCCTGCATCACCGTCCCCTTCTGCTCTTCCAGGTTAGTTAATTTGGTATCTTCTGATGAATGTTATCTTGCAATTAAAATGCTGGTGCCAGCAAGTTCCAGCATCGTGGTTTCCTTGGCCCCTAGCTGTCAGCAGACCTTGTCTTTTTAATCAGAACCTGTATGACTCTGTTCCATCAAGTAACTCATTTTCCCAGATCCCAGCAAGTATGGGTGGAGAAGAGAGGCATTAGCTGAATTTTAATTTAGTCACTTGCATTTCAGGAAATGTGTTAAAAACATGGCAGTTGGGTGGTTTGTACAGTGCAAGGAGGATGCACCTGCGGTGGCCTGATTCCCACCCACTTGCACTCCATTATGGAGCACGCAGGGCAGACAGAAGGCCTGCCATCCAGAAGCAGGAGGTGAGCGTGGCTTCCCGTGGAAGTAGGAGAGATGGGGACCATCCTATGGGCTATCATCTGAGGCATGAGAGGAAGGAGATCCAAGCTCCACACTTGCCTGCTCCCTGGGAGTGAATGATGTAGAGAGACAAGGTGCTGGGGTCAGCAGAGTGTGAGTTGGATAATGGGGGCCTTTGTAAACAGGCTCATTGGACTGGGCAGCTCAACGCCCCTGACCACAGGTAATCATTCAAAACAGACTGAGAAGTTGTTCTCCGGGGCAGATGGCCCTGGTCCTCCCTCACTTATCCCCTTAACTGCATAGAGTCCCTCAAGCAGTGGCCTTGCCGTCATCTGTGGGACCCATGTGGATGGGCTTACGTGCAGTGTGTGTGTTCACCACACGCAGCTGCCAGTGCTGATGAACAAGCACGGTGCGTTGGTGAAGACGAGTTCCATTCGCAACCCAAAACTTATTCATTGAACTCGGTGCTTCTTGAGCCCCAGAGTGCATGGAGATCACCTGGGCATCCTGATACAATGCAGATTCAGTCTCCGTAGGTCTGGCGTGAGGCCTGAGATTCTGCGTTTCAACAGGTGTCCAGGTGGTGCTGAGACTGCCGACTGCAGGACCACGCTTTGAGTAGTGAGGACTTAATTGGCAGCTGTTGTCTTCATTGGCATCCTCAGCCTATCTGAAGGATGTTGGCAAGACTTGGCTTCTTGACATGTTCCTCTTTTTACATTTTTATTTATTATAAAGGATGCTTAGCTTTTGGTATACAAATAACTCTTAAAGGGATTGATTCATGGTTGTTGTTGTTTTTAAATCCTTACCCTAGGGTATGTTAATTGATTTTAGAGTGAAAGGAAGGTGGGGGGCTAGAGAGAGAGAGAGAAAGAGAGAGATTGATTGATTGATGTGAGAGAGAACGCTGATAGGTTGCCTCCCATATGTGCCCGGACCAGGGATCGAACCTAGGTACGTGTCCTGATTTGGGATCGAACCTGCAACCTTTTCTCATACGGGCAACACTGCAACCAACTGAGCCACCTATCCAGGGCACAATTATTTTTTTTTAAGTGGGGAACAAAAGTGTCCAGATGGGCACCATGAGTTAATTTTCTGCGGTCTTATCAAAAATACACCTCCTCACCTAAATCCTAATTTCTTTTGTTTTTAAACCCTAATTTCTTAAACTATAAGCTTCCGGAGGACAAGGGCTAATGCTTTATGCAGACAGATGCGTAATAAAGACCTGCTTGTCATATTCCATGTTTTATGTTGTGATCCAACTTGACAAAAAACAAAAACAATAAAAACGGTTTAGGCATTTGAGTTAAATGCAGCAAGAAAAATTGAAGCAATTCCTCTAGAACTTCATGGCCTTGTATTCCTACTTAAATCAGAGTTGAATTTCGTACAAGACTCCCATGAATGTGACAAGTCAGCTACACATTAATGAAAGCTTTGGTCTCTGTCACTTGCCTGTTCTTCCTGGGTCTCTTTGAGGCTTTCTGCCAAAGCATGGGTTTAACTTAATATCCCCATCTCTGCAGCAATTGGTCTATGGCCTTTTTGCGATTGTTCTGAATGCCACGATGTGCCGTTGAGATGATAAATGGGGCAAATAAGAGAAGTCAAGAACGCAGCCATAGGAGGCTATTGCCATGTGGGTGTGAGTGCCAGAGGTGACGACAAGATTGGCAACCTAATAGATTTTTATTAGCTGGCCCCGATGTGTCTGCCGTGATAGCATCCTCCAGAAAGTGGCTCAGCACTCACTGGGAATAACATAACCTGGTTAAGGAGAATAAAAGTGTTTGGAAAGGCTCACAAATGGGAAAAAATTCTATCCAGCAGCAGCTGATCTAGGGAAGTCACAAAAATGAAATCGGTTGCATATGGGTTACCAGAGTTAACTTGAAATTATTTCTTCCACTGGGTACATTGTAAATAACCTTCTGTAAATTGGAGTGACTCAGTGGTCTGACCTGTAGATACGGGTTTTAGCTTCGATGCAGCCCTCGAGTCTCTGGATGTTCTCATTTGTGGAGTGAATGGAAGGAGGAGAGAGGCTTCAGGATCATCGTCTGTGTGCTTTACACAGGCGTGGAGCTGTTTGTGGGAGTTGTTGCTTTGAATCGCATAGGGAGGGAAAATTTGTTTTTAATGCCGAGAACTACAAGGTTCCAGATATTTCTTATGGCTCAGGCGAGTAGGCTTTGAGTTTCTGCTGGTAGCAATTGGGACATCATATTTGTGATATATTTATAGTTTTCACTTGCAGCCAGATTGCGTTTATCATTTCATCTGTGGTATATTGATTGAAGCAACCACATTGCTAACATTATCTACTCATCATACTTGAGTAAGATTTCCCCTCTGCCCGTTCATGAAAGTGTTTTATTTTGTTCTCCTGAATTAATCCTAATCCTCATCTATGCAAATCAAATAATCTTTTGGTTGGCGTAATTGACCTTCTTGTTCTCTAGCCAGCAAAATAAATTATTTGGTGATGAGGATTTAGTTGAATTTGCTTTGCTTTCTTGTTCAGGTTATAATATTCAGAACCTTCGAATTTTACTTCCTTTTAACGCTTGCATCTACCAAGCAAAGAGCAAACAGGCTCTAATTGCACATTAAGGCAATTTTGTTCTGGCGTGGTCATGACTCATTTTACCGAGGGTTGTTTTGAGTGGATCGAAGCTGTCTTAACACTTCTGTGCTCTATTTCCTCATCTGTAAAATGTGTGTGATTTATAGGACACAGCTTATAGGGCTGCAGATTTCAGCAACTAAGTGAGATAATACTGTATTCTCCATTCTTTGTTGTTTGTGTAAATATGTGAAATGCTGCTGCCTCGGGACTTTATCCTGTGTGTCTGGAATGTTCTTCTTCCATTTCCCCAAGTCACCAGCTTTCTCATTCCTTTATGTTTTCATTTAAGAATTCCCTTCTCAATGAGAATTCCCCCTAACTCATAAAATTTTACCTCCCTCTTAATACTTTATATCCTTCTTCCCTGGTTTGTTCTTTGTCTTGGCTCTTCTCACTGTCTAGTAAACTGGATAGTTTATCATGTGTACTGACTATTATTCCCTCCTCCCAACCCAGTGGAATGTAAGGTCCATCAAGTAAAAGAAATCTGTGCCTTATTTCATCCCTAGCACCTGGGAATAAAATAAGTATTTGTTCAATTAATATAATGTGATTGGTACAGCTCAGCATGTAAGTACTTAATAAACATCACATTGTGACCTGGAGACATCACAGTGCCTTCTTGGGACTTACTGTCTAACTTCTCCAGCGGAATCCAATTTCGTCCGTCTTTCTGGGGCACTCTGATGTCCATTCCTCTTTGCTGGTTGCTTTTTTCTTTAAATCTCATTTTTATGATAGCATTATCTTTTTCTTTCTCCTAGCTTGTTCTCTGATTAGTTCATGTGACTTGGCCCAATCTCCTCAACCATTTTTGCAAGGCTTGTTTTTGAAGTTGGAAAAGTGACTCATAGTTTTTATTTTCCGTTTCCTTCAGCACCGTGTCGGGGACCTGGTGCATGTTCATTGAATATTGTTGTACCCATTCACATTGAGGAAATGTGTAACTGCAGAATTTATTATTTACTAACTGGAAACCATGAAACCAACTGAATGGAGGAAAAGAAGTATCATTTTTAGCCAGCAAATACATGAGTGACATACATTTACGTGTGTGGATTAGCGGATTAGTACTTGTCTTTATCACATTAGGGTGCTCTAGCCATACTGGACTTCTTTTCTTTCCCTACCTTTGACTATGAAAAAATTTAAATATCAGAAAAGTTGAGGGAATTTTACAGTAAACACCTGTGTACCCATGAGTTAGGTTCTGTTGTTAAAATTTTAGTTTAATTGTGTTATCACCTGTCCACCCAGCTGTCCACCTTTCTATCTGTGTATTAATTTCTTCTGTTTAGTGCGTCTCAATGTAAACTGCAGACACCGCTATACTGTCCCATAATTACACCAGCATGTATTGAACTAGAGTTTATTACTGCACCCATCATTCTGATTTTTTTGGCAGCATAGATTTCATCTTCTTCTAGGACTTCATGTAAATGGAAAACACGTAGTAAGTACTGTCTTTTGCATAAGGCTCATTCACCAAACACAGTGTTCCTGAGATTCATTTGTGTTCTTACAAGCTTATTTCTTTTAATTGCCAAGTAGTATTCCATTCATGGATATATCTTTGTCCTTATACCAGTTGATGGACAGTATGAATAAGGCTGCCATGTACATTTGTGTACAAAGCTATCTTTTTCGCTTTGGATAATACCTCCGATTGACATTTCCAGGCCATAGAGGGCCCTTCTTTTCACTTTTGTCCTCAAATGTACCATGCTTTTCCCTGCACTAGCTCTTCCTTTTGTTGGGAATGCTGCTCTCTGTGACTGCCTCTTTTGTATTACTCAGATTATAGCCTGCCTGGACCACCCATTCTAAAGTAATTGACATAGTCCCTCTTCAGCATAGGATGCTATTTCAATTATCTGCATAGCATTACCCATCATCTGATACTTCTGTTTTACTCCATTATTTTAACACGAGCTAGGGATAGGGCCTGTCTGCTTTAACTGTTCTCATTCCATAATCTAAAATGGTCAACAGTAGTTTAATTTTAGTTTTAGACTACTCTACGGTCAAAATGGCATGGTATGTATTAGGTACTCAATAAACATTTGAAGATGTCAGTACAGGAATGAATAAGTTAAATTCCAAATTGCTAGAACCCCATTTATTTTATTCATTGTTTTATTTTCAGTAGCCAGCGCACAGCAAGTGCACACTATGTATTTGATGGATGAATAGATGAGAACAGTTTCTTGGTGGATCAGAAAATCCTAAGAAAATGCCATGCTGGAAAAGGTCTTTCCTGCCTTATCATAGAAAGGCAGTTAATTCAGTCCCTTAAACATGTTGAAAACCTGGGTAAAAATGGGTCAGAGCTGGAGGTAGGAGGCGTCTGCCCCATGTGCCTTGATATCCAGGGGGAAATTGCTGGTGGCAAACTGGAAAACACACTTGTAAGCTGCCATATGATCAGGTTGGCTCATTAATTTGATGTTTAGTGATGCTAAAATATATTTCTCTGAATTCAGGTTTTTGGTAGTCATCTTAATTAAGAGGATAAGTGTGAAGAAGGAAGCGTTACCTTACAGAGTAATCAGTACACGCAGTGGGGTTGGCAATGGGACATGGTTTTCTTGTCTTGCTCATGGATTCTTATCTAGGATGCCTGCAGCAACAGCAGCAGGGGATCTTTGAAGTCCAAGGGCAGGAAAAGTCAGCATTTCTATGCTCTTAGAGTTTCCTGGAGTGGTTGAGAGGGACAAGAGAGAAAGAATGCATCGTGATATCTACCTCTAAGTCCTTTCTTAATCTAGTTGACCTTGTACTATGGACGAGCAGAGAACTGGACCTGCCCATCATGTGAATTGAGGAGGGGGTTCTAGTATCTTCCAATACTCCATAAGAGAAATGGACAATCAATGGGGACATTGGAAGAGAATCTTCTCAATATCAGCTTCTCTTTGCAGTGGCCACTGGCATGCCTGTGTCCTGAACTTTAAAAGCAGAGGTATGCAAAGAAGCAAGGTGGAACTTAAAATTTAAGTGGGACACAGCTCCCCTAACCAATGTTCCACCCATTAGCCCTAGTTGTCTACTACAGTGCCCAGTAGAGAATCCACTTATTTGGCGATCAAACTCAGGAAGCCATCTTCCATTGTGCCGTTCACTATTACCACTGCCTCTCCTCTCTCTACAGAAACTGGCTCATGTTTAGTAAGGTCTTTCTCCACACAAGTTGAGTTAAACCCTGTCTGATAAATTTCTTAGTTTGAGGGAAAGAAAAATGGATAGCATTAAAATGATCTAGGGAAGCTCGATAAGAGATGTGGGAAACTTTATGTGGACTTCTATTTCTGCAGTAGACATAACCATGAAAAACCAAGCACTCCTCAAGCTTTTCTTTAATCAGGTTATTGTAATTCTAAGGAGATGCTAGCTACTCAGCAATGTAATATTTTGAGAAGCAGAGTTTACTCTGTAATGTGAATAAGATCCATTAGGTCCATTAAAGACCACAGTGGGATTCCTTCCTTAAGTACCCAACATTATATCTGCTAGAAACTTGGACTTTAGTTATTTAGTTATATTTTAGAAAATATTTGAGTTTAAGGGACACTTTGAGGTAGGGGACTCTGGGAAGATGACAACCAGAAGGTATATTCTTCATATCACCCCCTCCCAACTTCCAACGATCTACTTCTACTGATCTGGGTGCCAGCTGGGGTTGACAAGCTGGCAGACAATGAAGGTGTAATTGAGGTCATTTTCCCTGAGAGTTTTGGATAAAAGAGCAAGCTTAGGAACTTATTCTCCTTTGGGCCAAACAGATTCTAGGAGATAGAGAGCCTGAGAGGCCAGGGGCCAAGGATGGCTAATGATTGGCCCAGGAGAGATGAAAGGACCCCCAGCAGGAAGGAGCCCAAGTGTAGTCTTTAATGGGCCTGTTGGATATGCCTGGATACTAAATAATGGCCAAGGACTTAAGTGGATAGGACGCTATCCTCAAATCCCTGAGTCTAGGAGACCATTGACTATGGTAACTCAGAAGATTTGGTACAGAGAGGCTTCTCCCAGGAGAGTGGACAGAAGGTGGGTGGTTGCTGATCAGTGCCTCACTGTCTGACAATGACTGCTGCATAGTCCACTATTTGCAAGGTTCCTACCACCTTGGGTGACTTTTAATTTAAAAAAAAATTATTTATTGAGTTTTAGAGAGAGAAAGGGAGACAGGCAGACACTGACTTATTATTCCACTCTTTATGCATCCATTGGTTGATTCCTGTATGTGTCCTGACTGGGTATCAAACCCACAACCTTGGCGTATTGGGACAATGCTGCAACCAACTGAGCTAACTGGCCAGGGCTAGGGTGACTATTGATTACTGGAAGGTGAGAGGAGTGTGGAAATGTTATAAGGAATGATTAACCAAGACAATAATTGTGCAGCTGTGGGAGGAGGGCCCAACAGAATACCCAGGACAGATGTTGCCCAGTGAGATTGAGCTGCTAGAGATGCAGGACGACCAGTGATAATGAGAATATTTAGGGAGATTTGCTTAAGAGTAAAAAGGAGTTATTGGGATTTTTAAGTTATTTTGAAATTAAAATGCCGTAGTTCAACTGAAAGAGAATAATTGCTATTAGGAACTAAAAGAGCAGCTTGGAAGATGAATGTGAAGAAATATTTCAAAGCTCAGAGGAAAAGCATAACAATATTAAAATAATGAGGGATGCTGAAAGACCCAGAGGACAGCCCAAGGACCCTCACATAGATATTCCAGTAGGTCCACAAAAGAACAGACGAAGGAGAGTTCTTTTTAAAACTGATAAAAGAAAATGTTCTGTCTTTGAAAAACTTTAGTCTGTAAATTGAAGGTCCTCACTAAGTTCTGAGCAGGATTAATTAAAAAAAAAAAAAAGGACACACTTCTGGGTACATGCTTTCAAAGCTTCTGGGACTCCAAAATGTGAATAAAACTATTAAAAGCTTCAAAACATAAGAAGTTATTGGGAAAGGAAAAGAAAGCCAGACTGACGCCAGATTTCTTGTCTGCAACTCTGAAAGCTAGAATGTGGTAGAAATAACATCTCTGGAATATTTGAATGTTTGTGTTGTGTTGGCCTTTCTGAAATGAGAGTGCTCCTAGTTTGAGGCTGTGTGGCTTGGACATGCTAGCTGGTTTATTGGGACGGAACTCAGAAGACTAGTGGGCATTCCAAACATACTCTCGTGTACGACAGAAAAGCCCATTTCACGGTATTTTCTCCCAAACCTCACCGTTTGTTCCTGGGAAAGTCCTCATCAGTATCATAGGATATAGTTCTTGAAAACAGAGATATTGGAGAATACCAGACTTAAAATAGATCTTTTGTATCATCAGATTCTACCTCCTACTTTATAAAGACCAGGACATTAAGGAATATCCAATAGTAAATTAACCAAGGCTTCATAGGTGATGAGTGGAAGAGCCAGGGCACGAACACAGCTCTCGTTTCAACACTAATAATCCTTCCAACTAAGTTGAGGGAGGAGTTCTTTACTTTTGTGATCTGCTCCATATTCTTCCGATAGATTTCTCTGTTAAGTAGCCTTGAATGGGTTTCTGTTGCTTGCAACGGAAGGACTCTCGGTGATTACAAATTGAGCTATTTTCTTAGTTTCAGTGATGACATATATGTACTCCTGTGATTGCTGAATTGATATTTCTAGGCATGTGTGACCTTGTCCACTACTTTCAGTATCTCAAATTCCCTAAGAAATGTTGCTCATTGTATGGCTTATTCACTTTTCTTTCTTTCTTTTTTAAAACATTTTTTATTGTATTTTTTCCATTACCATTTAGGTCCTGTATACCCCCTGGCCCCAACACACTTTTCAAACTCAGTAGTTAGGAACTCACACTCACATTGTCATTTCCAAAGTTTCTATTTTCTAATGTTCCTATCTCTACTGGTATCAGTATTACTCTATGAATACGAGTTGCTTTTGCCCTGACCAGTGTGACTCAGTTGGTTGGAGCATCGTCCTGTAAACCGAATGGTCATGGGTTTGATTCCCAGTCATGGCACATGCCTGGGTTGGAGGTTTGGTCCCTGGTTAGGTGCATACGAGAGGCAAGCAATTGATGTTTTTCTCCCTCTCTTCCTTCCTTCTTCTCTCTCTAAAAATAAATAAATAAAATCTTTAAAAAGTTAAAAAATGCAAGTTAGTTGCTTTTTATGAAACAGCATTCCCATTATGTCACTCTCCTCAGAAACCTTCTGCTTTTCTTCACTGCTTGCAAGATCATGTTTGTGAACACCTCGGCCTAGCATTCAAGTCCCTGTCAAATCCGGCTACTTTATTGTCACTAACCTAATTATTTTCTGTTTATAGCTGTGACCATACTTAACATTATGCCTACAACGGCTTTTCCCTACCTATAAAAATGTTCTCCGTCTTGCATGTAATCAAAGCATCTCTGGCTCCGTGCTGAAAATCAAAGGTTTTCTTATCTATAAAATATTCATCTGTTCTCTCTTTTGGGCCAGCCCTTTCATTTTACTCATAGAGATAAAGGAAAATAAGCCGTAGAGAATTTTAGGGACTTGATCAAGATCACATTGCTTCCAAAGAGCAGGGCCAGAACTGAGGAGAATTAAATTACTATTTCTCAGGAGTCCCCTTGCCTCTTGCTGCTGGTGGAGCCGTGAGCATAGTCAGCTGTGAGGATGAGTCCACACAGGGGAAGGGGGGACTGGGCAGAATCCGACCTGTACAATCCGTTTCTGTGTTTAGGATAACGGTAGCTATTGGAATGTCGGAAAATTTCATTCTTGAGTGGTCTGCCATTTTTTCTTTTTTCTGTTTTTAAAATTTATTGATTTTAGGGAGAGGGGAAGACAGAGAAAGAGAGAGAAAGAGAGAGAGAGAAAGTAATTTCTTTTGTTGTTCCACTTATTTATGCGTTCATTGGTTGATTGTTATATGTGCCCTGACTGGGGATTGAACCTGCAACCTTGGTGTTTTGGGACAACACTCTAACCAGCTGAGGTACCCAGCTAGGGTGTGGTCTGCCATTTTCACTGTTGGTTAAACACAGACTTTTAATACTCTGGGAAATATTTTTTCAGGCAAGTGAATCAGGCAGTTGGAGGGGCTCTAAAATCCAGAGACCTTTATATAGAAATAGGTCACCTCAAAACCATGGTGAAGAGAGTAACTCTTGACCTCATCTGCGTTAGAGGGAGGCGTTTCCAGTACTAATGCTCTGTCAGCACTTATCACGGCCCCTTCACCCTAGCTCTATCTCTGTATTATTATTTCCATGCAAGGGTTCTTGATGTAACCCAGCCATTCTCATCATCAACACATTCATCTCCATAATTCTTGAAGCGGATGCCTGGTACATTTAGGTGTGTTTCAAAATTGCTGGTGCCAACCTTCCAGGCCTCCTAAAACTCACTGTGTCATTTCTAGGCAGGGAGATACTTTTCCAAAGAGATGTGGCCATTCCTTCATTCTCCCCTCCTAACTACCAAGCCGACTCATACCTTATAGGGCATGACAATGCAATCCCAGGGGACCGGGGATCCCTCAGTAACTACAAAACTGTGAAATCTGCACTTGTAGGTGACCCATCAGACAAGCCTGGTCATATCGAGTCAGGGCTCTGCAGGCAGATGGTGGCTGAGTGCACCGGCAGTGACCCGAGTGCCAGAGGGCATCAAAAACTCACTGTTGGTGTGAGGATTTTCGTCTGTGCCCATCGTTGGGTTCCCTCCCCCGACCGCTCTGACATTGTCGAGTTTGTCCTTCCAGCTCTCCTTTCTTCTCGGCCATCAGTGTGTGCGTGGATTCCTTTCCCTCCTACTTGCTGACTTTTTCATCTCTAGCCTTTCTGCCTTCCTGCCCGAGTGTGCTTTATTTTTAATGGAATTTCTCCTCTGGTTCTCTTCTCTCTCCTCCTACTCTCTGTGTTCTTCCTTAATCCCCTGGCTATAAATAACCCAAGGCATCGAACCTTTCGCTCTCATGGAGAAATGAATAATTAAAAATTTAAAGGTAGGCACATGGATTAAATTAGGCACTTAATTCCTTCAAAACATAGCATTTTATGGTGTCCTGTTTAAATGGATGAGTCACAGCCAATTACTTCAAGAGGGAAGAAAGCTGAGGTTTAGCTTGATTAACAACATGTTTTCTAGAAACGGAGTGTGCTAACGAATGCCAGCTCTTGGACAGGAAAACACTGCTCCCGAACTCCGCAGCCCGGGCTGTGGCGTCCCCGGCCGTGAGGCATGTGACAGTGACCGAGTTCACTGGCCAGTTGTTTCTGTGCAGTGTTTCTCTGTCAGATTTCTTTTGCATAACCCAACACCACAGATTCTGAGTTCCTGCTTGGTACGTGTGCCACAGTGGCAGTTCATCTGCTAGAAATAATCTGTTTGGTGAAGTGGGAGATCGAGATTCTCTTAGAGACCATGTGGAGGTGGTGGACTTCGGAGACTGTTTCACAGCACATGTTTGGAAAGCAGTCAGCCTGCTTTGTGTAGAGAAGGTCTCAGGGACACCGAGGAGGCTGGGAGTCATCTGGCTAAATGGTTCTTCTCAGCTTCCCCATTTTGCCAGTTCTCGGGCTTTCCACAGCCTGGCTGGTTTCCTTCCAGAGTGGTCTCCCTCTATGGTATCTTCTCACACCCTGTGGCATCTTGCTTACGCTGTGTCCAAGAAAGCACCGTATCAGGATCCATCAGGCCACCGCCTGTTCTGTTGCTCTGTGGATGGATTTTCTGAACAAAAGCCACAAAGTATTTTTGACCTGGCCGGAGTCTGCAGCGCCTTTATACGGGGTGGGGCTAGAGGTTTCCCCAGAACCTTGCAGGAGAAGGTACCGCATTCAGAGACTCAGGTGGAGGAAAGGCCTGGGTCCTGGATTTAGGAATAAAGCGCACACACACTTAAAGAACAGAGCAGTAATGTCACAGCAACATTGAAGACCTGGCCCACCCATGTGATAGCTGTGTGTGGAATGCCCTCTAAAGAACAGGTGTGTGTGTGTGTGTGTGTGTGTGTGTGTGTGTGTGTGTGTGTGTGTGAATTCTGCTTTGAGAACAGACACAATAAAATAAAAACCACTTAGAGGAAATTACTCAGTGAGGTAGGAGTAAAGAACAGGCGGCACCTGAGACGTTGAGCAGAAAGGAGGAAAGTACATGCGTATCTTTATTTAAAAAAAAAAAGATTTGTCAGCATGTGCTTTTGGCTAGAGCCCTACTCTTTTTAACATGAACTGTCTGCTTTTCTCTACAAATGGACGTTTCATTAGAGAAAAGATTTTTTCATCTGTATATTCCCCCTCCATTGTACATACTAGTCTCTAAAACTTTAGCTCCTTTGGAAGGAATAGGTGTTAATTAAGCTAATTACTTGCTTTAACTTAGACCTTAGAAATGGCTTCAGGGCTCAGTACATGGGGCTCTCCCAAAGACATAAACAAGCCTTGGAAGAAACTAAAAAAACAAAGATTTTAATTAATTTCCTTCACCTGTGCTTTGATACTTAAATAAGCGAAAAGAGTTTGGATGAGAGTGATTTGTTTGGGGAAGGCCTGGAGGTGGAAACCACACTAAGACAGTGCTTCTCGAACTTTAATGTGTGTGTTGGCCGAATTGCCCGGGACTCTTGTCAAAAATAGAGAGCCTGGTTCAGCAGGTCTGGCGTAGCTGCCGGATGGTGCCGCTGGTCCACAAGCCACACGCTGAGAAGCAAGGAGCTGGCATTTCTAACTCTTAATTCCTTGTCCTCAAAGCTTGGAGTTATCTTGACTTTTTCTTATGTAAGGTGGTAATTTGCCAAATATAAGCAGAAACTCACCTTACTGATATTTTGATTGGTATCGAATCAAATCTACATGACAATATTTAGTCTTCCAGTCCACAAAGTGGACATAGCTGTCTCCATTTACGTAGGTCTTCTTCAGTTTTTCTCATTAATATTTTATGGTTTTTAGCATATAAATCTTGAGCACATCTTGTTAGATTTAGACCTTCATCTAAACTTAGATTTCATTTAGATTGAGATTTCATGTTTTTGGTGTCACTGGAAGTAGTACTTTAAGAAAAAAAAGGTAGGTTTCCATTACACGGCTAGTATATAGACATGCTGTTGACTTCTGTATATAGTCTTTTTATTGTGCGACTTTGCTAAGCTCGCTATTAGCTCTAACAGCTTTCGTTGTAGACTTTTAGTATTTTCTGTGTAGATAGTCATTTTGTCTGAGAATAGAGAATAGTTATTTCTTCCTTTCTAATCTGCATGCCTTTTATTTCTTCTTTCTTACATCTTTACACTACCAAAGATTGCTAGTATGATGTTGAATAGGAGTGCCTTACTGGTTCTTTTAAAAGTAAGAATTTTTTTTCAAGCAATAATGAAAGGAAATGGAGGAGTGCTAGCTTGAAGCGAGGGCCTATTGCCTATTAAAACACCTTCAGGCATTTTTCATAGTTACTGTATTGCAAAAAAAGAATCTGTTCTGAGGGTTAGATACCTTCCTGGAGCTCTTCCTCTACCCAAGGCTATTGTTTCTGACACCCTTGAGGATGTTGAAGTTTACCCAGATGCCCCACTTCACGGAGTCACGCTAATAGTGATCACTAGGACCTCAATGCATCACCCTGTACCACAGGTGGCAAACACAAGGCCCGCGGGCCGAATCTGGCCCTCCACCTTGTTTCAACCATGAGGCCACTGTGGCCCCTGGTGAAAATGAGTTTGACACCCCTGCCTAAGCCATGTCTTCTCTTGTCATCCCTGCACACAAAACAGGAATGTTTCCTGCTCAGGCAACCTACACTTGAATCGCTGTAACTAACGGTATTCCTCTGTGAGCATCTTTTGCTTTTTTGAAAAGGATGCTGAGACTGAAATAAAAACCACACATTTTCTGTGCCCTTTTATAAAAGTCCTGAAGCAGGTTGCATTTATCAGTCTACTTAACTTCACACAGCAAAGGAAACGGCAAAAGCATTCTTCCCATAGAGCTTCAGTGCCATCCGGGAAAGAGAACAGAACGTTTTTGTATGGACCCGCCTCCTTAATATGTGGTAATGAAATTGCTTATGCCTCTCCGGAGCCACAAAGGGACCTCTCCCGGCTCTGCGGTATGCCTAATCCTCCTTAACCCTCCTTTTCTATCGTTATCAATGGAGATATTGTGAACAAATAAATCACAGTGGACAGAGGAGAAAGGGATACGAGTGATTATTCTAACCCATTTTTGAAGTATGAATTCCAAGTCCGAGATTTGTTTAGTAAAAGAGATCAAAGAGAGCGAGGAAGCTCGATTCTCTCGGGTTTCATTCTCTCCTCGCATCCTGTTTTTGCGAAGTCAAGTAACACTTCTGCTGCATGTTTCATAGAGTATGTCCTTGAAAAGCTCTGTACATTTGTTACTGTGTTCTCTGGGGGACTGCAGAGTGAAAAGTCACTTAAAACAACATTTATTTAATGCAAAACACATACCAAACACTGATTCTACTTCTATTTAATAACGTCCATATAGACTTAGTCACTGAAAACCTGGTTAGAACTCAAGATTCAGCTCAGCCCCCCACTCAAGAAATTTTTAGGGGTGAAAACCCTATAGCGTGTACAGTTACAATGTAGATATTGACATTATTCTTTCCCCAAAAACCTATGAGCCAAGTCTTTTCTTTTAGAGACTTGGATATAGATACATTTTTACCTCTTGGAAACGTGGTCATAGAAGTCTATAGAGCCTTGTATGATACGTGAAAATGATAAAAGAAGATCGGGGATTTTAAATGCCTCCTTGGTAAGTAAACATCACTTGTAGTGAAATCACAAATATCACAGTTCAACTGGAGAGCATGTGGGCTTTGAGTAAAGAGTCGCGGTAACCCATTATTTGCAGTGTTCTCATCATCCAGGATCTCCTCTGCTCCAGAACCATTCATGACTTCCTGGAGCCCACACGTTACACTTGAGTCTCCTTAGCCCAGTGCCCTGCCCCTCGCTGCTCCATCCTGACCTTCCCTACCCCGGGCAACCGGACTGTATTCACTCCAGTCTGCCAGCTGCTTCGTGAAGTCTAAATGCAGTTTTGCTTCATGATGCTTTTGACACAGTATTGTCTTAGGCTGGACGGGCTTTTCCTGCTTGTTGAAATGTTATTTATTTCTCAGCCGCCACCACCTCAAATGTCATTGTCTTTGTAATACATGTCCTGTCTCCCCAGTAAAGGAAAATATGTCATTCCTCAGTGTTTCACAAAAATTGCTTCTCTCTCTTCTTAGCACTAGCTTTATTCTGTCTACATTGTTTTTTTGTTCTTCCCATATCTGTCCCCCTGGTAGATTACAGTTCCACGAGGGTCAGACCCATGCTTTGTGGGTCCCCAAACTTGCACTGGGTTTTGGCTATGGTTAGTGCTCAAGGTATTTGTTGTCACAGCCTCTGGTGACACACCCATGGTGACTGATGAAAACTCAATGTTTTATATTCCAGAGTAGCATTGTGTGCCTGAAACAAGCCTGAGTATTTTCAAGGACATGTAGTTGACCTACAGAGACCCCGGTGAACTCCACACTCCCATGTTTGGGTGTTGAATCTGATCTCAGTAGCCACTGAAAGGTTTTATTTCCTCTAGATATCCTGGTCTGCTGCTTGTCTCATCCAGGTCATGTCCATCATCCGGCCTGTTTTGTGAGGCCCCAATAGTCAGTCATTCAGGCAGGTGAGCTCTGAATGTGCTTTTGCATGTTGTGCACTTGAAATACATACAATTTTTATTTGTCAAGCATGCCTCAATACAACCGGAGAAAACCCCCGCTGTTTTATAACACGGAAACAAAACAGAACAAAACATTACATGACTCTGGGGAGGACATGCAGCACGCGACGTGCCAGCAGAGCACACGGTTACAAGCAATTTCCTAAGTGTGTGTCTCCACAGGCAGTAGGCTACGACTGGTTTATGAGTGGAGAAGGAAAGAAGGAAGGGAAGCACAGAGAGGATAATGTGGATTCCGTTTTTGACCTGTGGGGGTTTTATGTTCACAGTAAAACATACGTGGACCCGGCCCGACCAGCCAGTGATCTCTCCTTGTGTGTCTGCCTCCTGTGGGGAAAGTGCTCCCCTGACGTTGCAAGAGAGGGTCTATTGTTGTCGTCAAACTCTTTTTTTTTTTTCAAATTTGCGGACTTATTTCTAGGAAGAGTCTTATATTTGATAAACTATGTTTACTGAAAAGAATACATTTGCATGACATGTGGATTATCCTGGCAAGCCTGAAAAACAAGGGAACAATAAAGACGGTGTTCCCCACCTTTGCAAACGACAGCCTTGTTTTTACTTCTGTGAAGATAAGATTCAGAGTCATCTTTGACACCCATCCCCATAAAAGGTCTATCATCGATACTTGTCCATTTTCCCATGCAAATATCTGTAAGTTATTTCCATCTCCGTCTCCTGTGGCAGATGGTGGTGGGAAATATCACTGTTGTAGCCATTCAAATCTAGTATGTTAAAGCATAAGTTTTGTTAGAGGCACTATGGCTTACTAGAAAGACCACAGGATGAGGAGTTAGGAGATTTTTGTGGCATTTGACTCAGTCACTTACCATTTATGTGGCCTCTGAAAGGAGCAAAAGCGCCCTGAGTCTCCACTGAAAGGGAAAAATTACCTGCCTAGTTCATTTGTTGTGAGGAGCTCATGGAATAGTGCTTTGAAAAGGGGTTGGTTGTCTCAGATGCGGAGGTAGGAGAAGCCAAGTCTTCCATCAGCCCCCAGAGCCAGGTACTTCTGATTGCTTTTGGCAGGACTCCCGAGTTCCCTGTAGGGCTCGGTGATCACCCCAGGCTTCTCCCAGCACTGCTGTGATTCGCGGTCTGAAGACGTGGTGACGCTCGTGAGGCACACTCAACACATTGATGTAAATCAGCTGCTCCCGAGGATTCTGTGCAGCTCGCGTCGTCAGTGGAGAGTGTGGCTGCCACTTCTTTGTTCAGTGTCTTCCTGGAAACTGTGTTGATACCAGTATTTCCAACATCTGGGGACATTTCCTCAGCTCCTCAGACACGAAGGCGAAGAGTTCACAGTGAATGCCTGGGTTAGAACTTTATTCTAACTTATGCTTAAATCCAAGGAATGATCATGTTAGATTTGGGGGCTGGAAGGTGGCTTTCCCCTCAACACGCCTACCATTTTATGAACTAAGTTCTGCTT
>PVKM010007796.1:0-40916 GCA_004027735.1 Carollia perspicillata | reverse complement strand
TTGAATAGAAGTGGCAAAAGTGGACAACCTTGTGTTGTTCCTCATCTTAGGGGGAAAGATATTAGTTTTTGCCCATTGAGTGTGATGTTGGCTGTAGATCTCTCATATATGGCCTTTATTATGTTGAGGAATGCTCCCTCTATTCCCACTTTGCTGAGTATTTTTATCATAAATGAGTGCTTTACTTAATCAAATGCTTTTTCTGAATCGATTGATATAATCATGTGCTTTTTTGTCTTTGCTTTTGTTTATGTGGTGTATTACATTTACTGATTTCTGAATGTTGAACCATCCTTGCATCCCTGGGATGAATTCCACTTGGTCATGTTGTATGATCCTTTTAATGTATTGTTAGATGCAGTTTGCCAATATTTTGTTGAGGATTTTAGTGCCTGTATTCATCAGTGATATTGGCCTGAAGTTTTCTTTCTTTGTTGTGTCTTTATCTGGTTTGGGGAGTAGAATGATGCTAGTTTCATAAAAAGAGTTTGGCAGTCTTCCATCATTTTGAATTTTTTTTAATAGTTTGTGAAACAGAGGGTTTAGCTCTTCCTTAAATGTTTTTTTAGAATTGTTCTGTGAAACCATAAGGTTCAGTGCTTTTGTGTGTTGGGAGTTTTTTTTTTATTATTATTATTATTGCTTCATTTTTTCCACTGTTATTGGTCTGTTCAGGCTTTCTGCTTCTTCTTCACTGAGTTTTGGAAGATTATATTTTTCTAGAAATTTGTCCATTTCATCTAGGTTTTCAAATTTCTCAGCATATAGCTCCTCATAGTAATTTCTTACACTCCTTTGTATTTCTGTGGTGTCAGTTGTAATCTCTCCTCTTTCATTTCTGATTGTGTTTATTTGGGTCCCCTCTCTTTTTTCTTGATGAGCCTCCTAAAGGCTTATTGATTTTATTTATCTTTTCAAAGAACCAGCACCTGGATTCATTGATCCTTAGAATTGTGCTTTTTATCTCTATGTCATTTAATCCTGCTCTGATTTTGGTTATTTCCTTCCTTCTACTAGCTCTGGGCCTTCTTCGTTGTTGTTCCTAGAGTTCTTGTATGTGTAGGGTTAGGTTGTTAGTTTGAAATGTTTCTATCTTTTTAGGTAGGTAAGTATTGCTCTGAACTTCCCTCTCAGTACTGCCTTTGCTGTGTCCCATAAATTTTGAGTTGTTGTGAGTTTATTTTCATTTGTTTCCAGAAACTTTTTGTTTTCTTCCCTAATTTCATCATTGACCCATTCATTGTTTAATAGCATGCTATTCAATCTTCATGATTTTGAGTGTTTTGGATTTTTTTACCTTGGGGTTGGTTTCTAGACAATCCCTTGTGGTCACAGAAAATGCTTGGTATGAGTTCAACTTTCTTAAATTTGTTGAGACTTGTTTTGTTTTCTATTATGTGTCTATCTGTGAAAATGTTCCATGTGCATTTGAAAAGAATGTGTATTTAGCTTCTTTGGGATGAAGGGCTCTAAGTTCATTTCATCTAGGGTTTTGTTCAGTGCCACAATATCTTTGTCGATATTTTGTATGTAAGATCTATCCATTTTTGACAGTGGGGTGTTAAAATTCCCTACTATAATTGTGTTGCTGTCACTATCTTTCTTGAAGTTCTCTAAAATTTTCTTTATGTATTAGGGTGCTCCTGCATTGGGTACATATATATTTACAATGTTTATGTCTTCTTGGTGGATTCTTCCCCTGAGTATTATGAAGTGACCTTCTGGTCTGTCTTTATGGCCCTTTTTTGAAGTCTATTTTGTCTAATATGAGTATTGCTACCCCAGCTTTTTTTCCTGTCTGTTTGCTTGGAAAAATTGTTTCCAGCCCTTCACTTTCAGTCTGTGTAGGTCTTTTTTCTTGAGGTCTGTCGCTTGTAGGCAGCATATGTGTGGGTCATGCTTTCTTATCCATTCAGCTAGTCTATGTCTTTTAATTGGAGCATTTAATCCATTTACATTTAAGGCTATTATTGATAGGTTCTTATTCATTGTCATTTTTTACCTGTTTCTCTCTCTCTCTCTCTCTCTCTTCTTTCCTTTCCTTGAAGCAGTCCCTTTTGAATGTCTTGCAGAGCTGGTTTGGTGGACGTGTATTCTTTTAGACATATTTCGTCTGGAAAGCTTCTTATTTGGCCTTTTATCTCGATTGAGAGCCTTTCTGGGTAAATAGCCTTGGTTTTAGTCCTCTGGTTCTCATTACTTGGAATATTTCTTGCCATTCTCTTCTAGCTTGGAGCATTGTAATTGAGAAGTCAGTTGCTAACCTAATCAGGGCTCCCTTGTATGTTATTTCCTTTTTCTCCCTTGCTGCCTTTAAGATTCTCTCTTTGTCTTGGAATTTTGCCATTTTTATTATGATGTGTCTTGGAGTGGACCTCTTTGGGATCCTCCTGATTGGGATTCTCTGTGTTTCTTGGATTTCTGTGCCTTTTTCTCTCATCAAATTAGGGGAGTTTTCCATCATTACTTTTTCAAATAGGTTTTCTATCCCTTTCTCTTCTTCTTCTCATTCTGGTATTTCTATTTTTCCGATATTATTAAATTTCATGTTGTCTTGTATTTCTCTGAATCCCTCTTCATTCTTTCTGAGCCTCTTTTCATTTTCTTGCTTTTTCTGGGTGTTTTTTTTTCTACTTTGTCCTCCAGGTTACTGATCTGATCTTCTGCTTCATCGATCCTGTTTTTGATTCCTTCCACTGTATTCTTCAGTTCAGAAATTGTATTCTTCATTTCCTCTTGGCCCTTGTTGATAGTTTCTATTTCCTTTTTGATGTTGGTATAGTTTGCAGTGAATTCACTGTAGTTTCCCTGTAGTTTCTAGTAATTTTTTCTGAGCTAATGGAGCTTCCTGATAACCAGTGATTTGAACTCAATATCTGATAGTTGAGTTGCCTCTATTTCATTTAGGATTCTTTCTGAGATTTCTTCCTTTCCTTTTATTTGGGAATTATTTCTTTGTCTTCTCATGGTTTATGAGACTCTTCTTGTTAGCTCAGCTTTTTAAATTGATCTGTTCTGACTCCCTGGGTTTATGGTGTGAGTGTTTGTGTTAGAGTACCTGTGAGACTCAGTGGTTCAGTCTCCTTCGGGTATCCTGGTGTTCACTGTTTCCACCTACTCTTTTTTTGTGTGTTCAGTTGGACGGGTAAGGCAAAATGGCTTAAGACAGCAAGAGAGTGTTCTATGATATTTACAATAGCAGCCGGTAAAGAAGAGATAGGAGATCATTTGGCTATATGTAGTGTTAACTGTAATACACCACCCAAGTAGTCACTTTTTAGAAAGGGTGAAATGAAGATAAGACTCTTGTTGGGGAGGGAAGGATTGTGAGTTGGATCTAGAAAGCAGTGAGGTTGTGGGAGGTCAGATTCTGAGGTAAGGTGAGAATAAAGGATAGTAAATATGTGTAGTGTGTGAGAGAATAGTGTTAACCTCCTGATTAGAGGGGGTTTGGGGGAAGGGATTAAGAAGTGCAAACTAAGAGTTATAAAATAGTCATTGGGTTGTAAAATATAGCATAGGGAATAGAGTAGCCAAAGAACACATATGTGTGACCCATGGAGATGGATGACAGTGTAGGGACTTCCTGAGAGAGTGGGGGGCCTTTCTGGAGGGTGGCAAAGAAGGAAAAGTTATGGCACATGTAATAACATACATGATAAAATATAATTAAAAATAAGAATACAAGATTATTTGAAAAAAGATATTAAAAAGAAATCAGTGGCATTTTTATACCACAACAACAAGCCATGTGAAACAAAGAAAAAAATCCCATTAACAATTGCAACAGAAAAATAAGTAAGTAGGAATAAATTTAACCACTGAAGTAAAAGACCTGTACTCAGAAAAACATAAAACGTTAAAGAAGGAAGTTGAAGAAGTAAAAATAAGTGAAAACATATACCATATTCATGGATTGGAAGAATTAACATCACTAAATATCCATACTACCTAAATCAGTCTATAGATTTAAAGCAAGTCCTAGTAAAATACAATAGCATATTTCAGAGGTGTATATCTAATATGCCAAAATGTATACGGAACCAGAAAAAGCCAAATAGCCTCAGTAAGCTTGGGAACAAAGGATGAAATTCAAAGCAACATAATACCTAATATCAAACTATATTACAAAGTCACTATAATCAAAACAGCCCTGCATAAGAAAAGATATATGAATCATTGGAACAGAGCAGAGATCCCAGAAATAAACCCGTGCCTCATGGTCAATTAATATTCCACAAAGGGGAAGGACTTACAATGGGGTAAAATCTGTCTTTTTAATAAATGGTTTTGAGAAAATTGGACAGATATATGCAAAAAATGAAACAAGACCACCAATTGTTTATATCACACACACACAAAAGCTCAAAATAAATAAAAGCTCAAAATGAATTAAAGCCATATAAATAATTAAACATAAGTCATGAACAATACAAATTTTAGTAGAAAATACAGGCTGTAAAATCTCAGACACCTCTCAAAGCATTATTTTTGCTGATACACATCCCATGGAAAGGGAAGCAAAATAAAAAATAAACAAATGTGACTACATCAAGCTTAAAAGCTTCTGCACCACAAAGGAAACCATTAACAAAATGAAAAGTGTATACAGACTATAGGGGAATGTATTTGTCAATGATTCATCTGTTAAGGGATTAATTTTTGAACTTATAAAATTCATCAGCAGGAAGCAAAATATCCAGTAAAAATGAATACAGGACCTGAATCAACAGTTCTCCAAGGAGGCCATACAGATGATCCATAGATATATGTATGCTCAATATCACTAGCCATCAGAGAGATACAAATTAAAACCTAAATGAGATATTACCTCACACCTGCCAAAATACCTAACATCAATAAATCAATAAACAACAAGTCCTGGTGAGGATATGGAGAAAAGGTAATTCTAGTGCACTGGTATTAGGGATGCAAACTAATGTAACCACTCTGGAAAACCCTATGGAATTTCCTCAAAAAATTAAAAATGAAACTGGCTTTTAACCCAACAATTCCACTTCTGGGAATAAATCCAAAGAATCCCAAAATATTAATTCAGAAGAATATATGTACCACTATGTTCATAGAGGGTTATTTACAATAGCCATTATTTAAATGACCATCAGTAGATGAGTGGATAAAAAAAATCTGTGCTATATATACACAATGGAACATATGCAGCAGTTAAAAAGAAGGAATTCCTACTTTTCATGACAGCATGGTTGGAAGTGGGGACTATTATGCTAAATGAAATAAGCCAGTCAATTAAAGATAAATACCATTTGGTCTCACTCATAACTGCAATATAATGAACAAAATAAACTAACTAGCAAAACAGAATCACAGGCATAGAAACAGAGAGCAGACTGATAGCTGAAGTGGGAGGAAGTTGAGACAGGCTGAAAGAAGGGATTAGAAAAGACCCATGGTCATAAACAAAGTTGTGGGTATTGGCTGTGGCACTGTGGGGTGGACTTCTAGGAGGGGGACATAGAGAAATAATTGTGACAACTTTGATATTATAAACTATAAAATATTAAAATAATAAAAATAGGTAAATAAATTTCTTTCCTTAAAAAATCACAATGAGATACCACCTCACATGTTTAAAAAAAGAAATAAAAACTATAAGCAATTATGTACATCATAGCCCCAGATTTTATATGAAGCATGCACTAAAAATCCTAAGGGAAAATAGATAATTCAACAATAACAGTTGGAGACATTAATAGCTGACACAGTAATAAACACAACAGTTTGTCAGAAAATAAACAAGGACATGGGATATTTGCTCAACACAATTGATCAACTGAATCTAACACATCAGTAGAATACTCCTCCAAACAATATGTAATAAACATTTTTAAATATGCATGGGAAATTCTCCAAATAAAAATACATGCACTACTATGAAACAAATCTTAGTAAAGTAAAATCATACAAAGTAAGTTTTCTGATTAACACAGAATCAAAACAGAATATAATAGGATTGGGAAATACACACTCATTTTTGAGGGGTAACACTTTTAAGTAACCTATGGGTCAAGAAAACAAAAGCACAGAGGAAAATGATAGAAATATTTTAAAACTAAAGGAAAATGAAAACATTGCTTATCAGGATTTGTTGAATGTAGCTCAAACAGTGCTGAGAGGGAAAATTTAATTTTCAACACTTCTTTGATATTGAGGAAACATCTAAACTTTAAAACTGAATATTCCAATTTAAAAATTGACAAATAAAACAAATTGCACCCAAATGATACATAAGAAAGGAGATATAAGGACCATGTAGAAATCAATGAAATATAAATAAAAAGAAAAATAAGTAAAAACAGAAGATGATTTTTTGAAAAATGCCAGTACACTTATAATTGGACTTAAAAAGAAAACAGAGAGCAAATAAAATAAAGAAAATAAGAAACTAAAAAGAGGACATTTTAATTTACAGAAACTAAAAGGATTATAGGGGAATATTATGAAAACTATATGCTAACAAATTAGAAAAATGAAATGGACAAAGTCATAGAGAGATACAAATGACTAAACCTGACTATATAACAAATACAAAAATAAATAAACCCATGACAAATTGTAAAAGGCAGTAATAATTAGAAAATTACCCACAAAGAAGTCTAGGCTAGATGAGTTAATGCATCAATTACAAACATACTTTAAAAATATTGTGGATTTTGTTCTAGTCTACCACAATAAAGTGAGTTTTGCAAAATATGAGTCATAATCTTTTTATGACTGGCAATGGGCTTTGCTTTCTATTTTTAAAAAACACAACACTTATGAAACATAATAAAGCAAATTGCAGCAATATAAGGTATGCCTGCATATCAAAAATTTCAAATACAAATAATAACAGAGGAAAAAGGGAATGATGAATCATTTTTTTCAACACCTTTTAGGAGACAGATATTACCCTGAGACCAATGTCAGACAAAGAAATGCAAAGAAAAACAAAAGCATATAACAATAACAAAAAACATAGATTGATATTAATCATGATTATAGATTTAGAAAAATTTAACAAGGTAATATCAAAACAAATTTAGCAACCTGTAAAGCTTATTACAACATGACCAAATATGATTTGTCAGTGGGATCCAATGGTAGACAATGAGGTCTATACGGAAAAATTCCAGTCATTGTTAACATAATGAGAAGAGTTTGCATGGCATCAATGTACCTGGCAGCCAAGGAGAGAGGCTTGGAATGTGCATGTGTCAAATGATTGGGGTGATTCAGAAGGTGGCCGCTCTGGGCACCCGGTGACTGACAGCTTCATCACTGACAACGCACCTGCTCATGCATCACACCTTTAGCAGAACTTCTTGGCAAAACATCAAATCATGCAGGTGACTCAGCCCCTCTACTGCCCAGACTTGGCACCCTATGACTTCCATAATTCTCATAACTAAAAACATCTTTGAAAGGGAAGATATTTCAGACTGTTGATAAGATTCAGGAAAATATAATGATGCAGCTGATGGTGATTGGGAGAACAGTGACATGTCTTATGGTGCCTACTTTGAAGAGTACTGAAGCATCATTGTCCTATGTACACTGTTTCTTGAAGCCCAAGGTTTCTTAGGGCAATGAAACTGCTCTGTACGACATTATAACAATGAGTACATGTCACTATAGATTTGTCCAAATGTATAAATACATATAACATCAAGGGTAAACTATAATATAAACTGGACTCCAGGTGATAATGATGTTCATCAGTTGTACAAATGTACTATTCTTCTGTGAAAATGTTGATATTGGGAAAGCTATGATGTGTGCTAGTTGATGTGGGGGAATGGTAAAGGTAAATCTCTGCACTTTCCCCTCAATTTTGCATTGAACCTAAAACTACACTAACAAAAAACACTTAATAAACTGGGAATTTAACAGATATTTCTCAATTTTACAATAAATATCTATGAAGATTCTACAGGTGACATCACACTTAAAGGTAGACTGAATACATGACCCCTAAAATAAGGAATGGTTCAAGGGTGTCCACTTTTGTTACTTTTCTTCAATATCATGCAGGAGGCTGTAACCAGTGGAATCAGTAGAAAAAGTGAGGAGTGAAAAAAAATTAATTAAAAAAGGAAGATTTAAAAGGTATATATTGGGAATAAATAAGTAAAAAATGTCATTATTTATACACAGTTGATTCTACTGAAGCAAATCCTAAGAAAGTCCCTACCTAGAACTATTAAGCTATTAGCAATGTCACTATATCCAAGATCAATATACATTATTTATACACACACACACAGAGAAAGAGAGAGAGACTGGCTAGCAATAGAAATCTGGAACTGAACTTAAAAATCAATTTCATCCTTTGAGCATTAAAAAGAATAAAACACTTAAGAATAAAATTCACAAAAGTACAAGACTCATATACTGAAAACTACAAAATATTACTGAAAGAACTTAAAAATCATAATAAATGGAGAGATATTTCACACTGATGGAGTAGAAAACTCAAGATTGTTAAGATGGCAATTCTCCCCAAATTGAGCTATATGTTCAATAAAATCTCTATCAAAATCTCAGCAGGATATTTTTCAGACAAAATTGAAAAGCTTACTCCTCTTGATTTCAAAACTTACTATAAAGTATAAATCTACAATAATCAACACCACATGGTACTGGTTTAAGGATAGACATAATGGTATAGAGAACAGAATTGAGATTTCAGAAATGTATCCTCATAACATAATCAACTTATTTTTTACAAAGTTTCTAAGAAAAATTGTGGGAAAATGATAGACTTTCAAGCAAATATCTGAAGTAATTATATATCTACATACACGAAATATTTTAAACACCTCCTGCTATATATAAAAATTAATGTAAAAAATATCACAGACCTAAATGTAAAAGCTATAAATATAAAACTTTTGGAAGAAAATAGGAGAGTATCTTCTTTGGATTGAATTAAGCAAAAATCCTCAGACACAATACTGAAAGCCACAACACAATAAAAATCTTTCTGTTTCTAGTATATGAATTTTGGGGACATGTCTATTCCTTCTATTTATCATATTTGAAAGAAAATTACTTAAACATTCCTTTAAAATAGTGGTTAAGACATGGATTTCTCAGTCTCTTCACATCCATTCAGCATTTCATAGAATTCCTTGCCAGTGACACAAGACAAAGTAAGTAATAAAATGCACATAGATTGGAAATAAATAAGTAAACATGTTTTAATTTCCAGGTCCTATGATAATATCTACACAAAAATTCAAAAAAGTCTTTTAAAAATTACATAAGACAATATATTAGATTAACATGAGCACAGGATAAAAAGTCAATTTATCTAAATTAATTAAATGTATATATATGCATGTATACACACATATAAATATATTTATACATATACATATATACACACAATAAATGCTTGGAACATGAAGTTCTAAACATTAATATTTAATATTTAAGGATACATTGAAAAATGTGTTAAAGGACTTAATACTTAAACTACAAATTTCAGAAATTACAAAAGCCCTACATAGAGATACATAGTTTTCAAGTTAGTAGACTCAGTATAAATAAGATATTCATGTTTTAAACTTCATAATGTTGATTCTACATAGTTCCAATTAAATTTCACTAGGAACTTATAGAAATTGATAACTGATTAAAATATATTTGAGAAATTTTAAATAAAGTTAAGTAACTTATAACAGCCAAAACATATTGATGGAGACTGGGTTTCAAAGTCTACTTTAAAATAAAGGCAGATATATGGATCAATGAAACAACAAAATGTAAAAATAGACCCCTGTATATATCATCAATCAACTGACAAAGTTGCTAAGTAATTCAGTAAGGGAAGAAATGTCTTTTCAATAAATTGTGCTGAAACAATTAGAATTATTAATGGACAAAAATACATCTTGATCATTAATAAAGGATATGAACAATACTTAGCTAAAACTTGATAAAATATCCACTTGAGTGTGTTAAAACTCTAAAATACCTAGGATAAACTCTTTGTAAACTAGGGGTGGGTATAGTTTCCTTTGATAGGATTCCAAAAGTATGAACAACAATAAACTGTAATGAGCGCATTTGATTTCTATTTACTGAAAGGCATCATTAATAAGATGAAAATGCAAGCCTGGAGAACAATATAACAGCAATTATACAATAGCAAACATCAGGAGATCACACTTATTCACATTGAAATAGAAAATAAGATTGATCCTTTTATAAAACTTGCCATTTGCTATTTAACTGAACCCTATAATTATGAGGAACATTGGCTTCCTTTTCTACAACAGTAGCAGTAACATAATACAGTTTACTTTTCACTTTTAATTTTATCATTGTTAATAGAGGTTATAAAATGGTGGACTCCAGGCTTAAATGCTATTGGCTAGGTTAAATGGGACAAAAGATCTTCAAACTGGCACTGTAGAAACAGCAGAAAAGTTTCACTTGTCTTTAAAAACTGGGACATGTACACTTTCCCCCTATTCTTACCTTGTGTTCCCTAAAAAAGCACCATTTTAATATGGACATATTTTTTCCTTTCTTATTGTAGTTTTAGTTATATATTATGTGGTTTGGTTAAATAGAAGTAAATGATACTTCTTTAAGATGAAAATATCTGTTATACTGCATAAGCAATGCCACTCATTAATCCTTGTATTTATGTCTATTCTCCTCAATCTTGAAATAAAATTGCATTATGTTTGGCAAGGATTGTATTTTTAATGCTGTCTATGTTTAAAAACACAGATCACCAACAGCACATTTCCTTCATTGACAAAGAATATTAGTTCTAGGTATATCAATATCTAGAGGCAGAAAACATAATTTCCCACTGGGGTCAAAAAGGAAAATGTCAATTATTCAAGGTTAGGCAAACATCATACCCAGAATATTTAGAAAGGTTTTCAAATGCTATGATTTTCCATCTAAGATAACCTTTTGTGGTACATGGAGTTTTTTAAGTCTTATGAAAAGACCTAATAAAGTCAAAGAAATGTATTGTTTGATATCTCTGAGTTTCCATGGAAAATAGCACATAAAATAATTATTCTTTGGCCCATCATTTTCTAACTACATCAGCCTTACAACATCTTTAGTATTGAATTATTTTCATCTTATGCCTGAGTTTGAGTGACTGAGGCAGTATAGTAAGAAGCTAGGAAAATTCCCGGACAGGTGGAATGGAAAAAATTAAACAATGCCCAACAGATTGAGCAATTTACAGCCAGCTGGTAAATCACATGCACTTATCTTTTCCAACCAAGGCCACTTGAGAGTGAATGGTTTATAACTCTCCTCCCTAAACAAAGAATACAAAGCTTAAAACTCCCTAGTCTGGAAGATCAAAAAACAGTGACCCAATTAATGTTATCTGTGCCAGCTAAACCTAAGGACAGATGAAGTCAGGGAAACAAATAACAAAGACCCCATTAAAAGCCAGACAGGCTCACCATAAAAGCAAAACAGTGTAGTTGAGCTAAGAATATTCCTAGTTCCATTCCCCCTCATTTCGACACATTGGTATATTATAAATACAACTGGAAAGTCAAATAATCTGCTGAAACCCTCCCCTAAGATTCTCACCCACAGAGAAAAAATAAAAAGCCTTCAGGACAAAGACTCAGTGTGGGCTAGCTCTAGAACACGCCTATGCCCCTTCTTGGGCATGAACTTTTTACTACCTCTTAAACTCTGAGTCTCCAGGAGTCTTGCAGCCAGGGAAGCAGTGGGCAGCAGCAGCTCAGCCTGAACTTACACCCCGATCTTGTCTCCAAGGCCCCCTTTTTCTTCAACTTCCCAATGAGGTAAAAGCAGCCCTGCCTTGGGCTCACTCCTTTCCTATAACTTGTCTAGGGAACCAAATCAGAACTCAGCCTAGGCTTTCTCCTCTTACTTGTTTTACCCTAAGCCCTTCCACTGTTTCCCCATCCCTGGCTTCAATATACATACTACCCAAATCACCTGGACTGGTATTGTGAAATCGTTCCTGCACAAATTCAAGAACCTACACACTATAGGCTGGCCTATGGCAGACAATTCCTGGCCTGTGCCTGTCCAGTAACATGACTAGATCTCAAAGTTCAATGGGAACAGTACATAATTGATCATTTCAGGGTCTGATGGTTATTGTGAAAGACCTATCTATTTTATAAATGGAAGAAAAAGAAATAGTACTCTTGCTCAACTTCCATTTAAACTTGTTTTCTTCTATTAAAATGATCTACTCAATTACTAGTAGAAACATATTACACAATTTGTATTCACTCGATCCTGTTTAAGGGTAGGCAAGGCTGAAAAAATCAAAATGTTTAAGGACAGTAATAAGTCCATAGTCAGAAAAGACAATTTGCAAAGCTTCGGAAACAAATCAGTTAATTCAAAAGTTATCTCCTTATTGAAAAATAGGAATGTTAAGTATTGTTTGGTTGAAAATTTGTCATGGAAGTTTCAAAACAAAGCTTGTAGATACCTTGGGGCATTAGGTAAAGTTTTACTGTTTACATGTCCTGGTAGTCTCAGTACATAATTAGGAGTTTCCAGCAGAATATCACAAGAGGGGGAATCAATCGGGAAATTGGTCGCAGACTTATGTGCTTAAGAGTAAAATAGATCTCTACAATATGTCATTACAAAATGAGGGTGGCCCTATAGATACCTCCACCTGAAGTTGGTGACAAAATGGTTAGGTAGATTTTGCAGGTGGAGAAATGAAACTTTAACTTAGAGTTCAGCTAACTCTGGACAATATATTGGGTGGAGAACTTATTGGATTATTCTAAATATAATTTGACATTCTGTCCATGTTTGTCTGTCAAAACTGGTTTATGCTTTATAATCAGTGTGTACTATTTGATATGGACAACACCATCAATTTCTCAGCATTTGTTATTTAGGAACTTGGCTAAACTATAATCTCCAGTTACTCAATCAAAGACTAATCTAGATTTTGCTGTGAAGGTATTTGGTTGATGTGATTAAGGTTCATAGCCTGTTGACTTAAAGGGAGATTATCCTAGATAATCTGTATGGTCCTGTTTCAATTAGTTGAAAAACCTTAAAAGCAGAACTGAGGTTTTCCTGAAGAAGAAAAAAATTGACATGTGGATAGGAGTTCCTGCTGAAGTCTGAGAGTCCCAGTCTGTGATTCCTCACATCCTGGTCCACAGATTCTGGACTTACCTTGTCTACTCCAACATTTGTATAAATAAATCCCATGAAATACATATTTTAATATATATCTCCTATGATTCTTTTTCTCTCATTGACCCTGACTTATTCAACTTGTAAAACAATTTTGTTTTAAGCAAAAGACCAAAGGTATACTCTGAAATTACCTTTTGCATGTCTATAATGGCAAAATTTCATTTCACTTATGTATTTAATAAAATTTGGTTGAGTTTAACCAACTATTTTAAAATACTTTTATCTACTATGCTATTTTCACAGTGAAATACAAAGTCAAACAAGACAAAAATTCTGTTCTCAAGAGGTTTTTTGTAAAATAAGTTTGTGAGTAACAGAAATATAAGGTGGAAAGTGGAAAGCAGCATAGAAACTGGACAGGTAAATTACTGTGAGAACTTTAATGAAGAAGATATTCCTTCCAGGTAGGAGTATTGGATTTTCCATCAACATTATGTAATAGAATTTCATCTGTATTCAGACTCAACCTTTGACTTCAGTGTTGCAACGAGCCATGGTGGTATTAATAATCCACTGTGTGGGGACACTTAACACAGACCACCCATTAACTTCCCATGAACCAAGTTTATCCCATAAAGATTTTGTGTCAAAATTGATATGAAGCATATTTGAAAGAGTCTGAAAGGTGAAAGGATCACTAGCAAAGTACATGAATCTTATAAAGTCTTACTTTTATGGCATAGGGTTTTATAGTATTACCAGTGTATAAATTAGAATTGAGATAGAGTATGGGAGTTCAAATATCATGGATAACTTTCATTTTCTGTGACAGGAGAGCAGAAGAATCAGATTTAATCTCGTTTACACTCGGGATTTGAATTTTTTACAGAAGATTCATTATTACAATAAATGTGTTGCTATAATATATGTTAGACAATTACTCAGCTAATTCTTATATGATACTGTATTGTTATTTTAGTATAGATATATGAAACATTTTATACTTAAATAAATGAAAAACAAAATCTTCTTCTCTACACTGGAAAGTATAACAACAATAATAATAAATTGTAAAGAATTTTAAAATTTAGAATCCTAATATTATATAAAAACAAAAATGAAAGAAAACCCTTGAAGGTATATCTAATACCCACTGACATTTATTTTTCAGTCTGAAGAGTGGTGTATAAGTTGACTTGGTATTAATTATTCACCGGAGATTTACTTCAAACATCAACTTATTTTTAATTATTTCACATTTTCATAGATCTGGAAGTTAAACTTCTCTTTCTGTAGCAAGGAGTTTCTTACTAATGACTAACTAGGTTTTAATGTGAAAAAAAGAAAAAGACTGTTTGATTCAAGTTCTTATGTAGGCTTTGCCATTAAAGTTGTCATACAATCTCAAGCAAAACCTGGGCCTCAACTTTTCAACTGGTTTGGCCTATAGAAACTAAGATTATTATTTTATAATTCAGTCTTTTATCTTTATTGTGTGCTTCAAGATTCATAAAAATGTACAGTAAAAGTCCATTGAAAAGCATAGAATTTAAATGTTTTTCCCTATGTTAGAATATTATGAGGTGTTTGTGATTTATAAACTGCATCCTCACCTTCTGCAATCCTTCAGACTGTCCATAACTCAATTATATGCAGCAAAAATAATAATTTGATATGACATTATTAGAATATTCATTCCCATGTTAAAATCTCCCCTGGCCGTTTATGATCTGTTGAATGAAATCTAGGTCAAAATCCTAATAAAGCTTATCAAATAACTGATCTAAGGTATAGATTTTGAATTACCATCCTGGTCTTAAATCCTTGTATGTGTGTCTCATTTTTGTCACATGTAAAATAGAGACAATGACAGCATAGACTATATAGAATTATAAGGTAAATCATGTGATATATTTAAAGTTGCTTGAAACTGTGCCTTTTACTTTTAAGCATTCAAAATGTTAGCTATTGGTAGTAAGATTATTTAAAATACCATCTTGTTTCTATATATGTGCTATAGTTTTATATCTCAATCCTCTCATTACCAATCTTATAAAACCAGCTCATTCACTTCTTTCAATAACAATCTTTTAGCAAAGCTTATAAGTTAAAAAATCCAGTAAAATAATTGGATTTGCATGAAATACAGAAATACATAATACAAAGAGAACATATGTCTGCATTTGGGCATAATACAAAAACCATTTAAGTTAAACTATGATAGATAAGTGAATAGAAATTTCTAAGTTGTTAGAAATTTCCAAGTGCAGAGAAACTCAGAGGACCATTCCCAAAATAGTGAGTGTATTGTGAATAAGACAGAGAATAGTTGGCACAACTATGATCATTGCAATTAGTTGAGTAAAGCTGCAAGCAATTAAATATGAATTTAATTAATTTAACCTTTTTAATTTGCTTCTACTACTTACTGGTTATGTGAACCAGTGTTTTTTTTTTTTTCTTTCAACTTTAATAATAGTGCAAATCTCATAAAGATATTTTGAAGACTAAATTAGTTAATATAGATAAAGTAATTACATTGGATTCTAAGACAAAATGCCATAATTAAGTTATATGAAAAATATAATATCATCATCATCATCATATGCAACAAACTAGAGAGGTGATAAAGTAGAGACTTGTGTTATCATCAATAGGGCAAAAGATAGATCCCATTGATAATTAAAGGCTCTTAATCAATGGTGTTTTATATTTTGCAAAATAATTTAGATTGTATCATTTACCAGTGGAAAGTCACAAAATTATTTGGTTTAGGTTGTTGAAAGTCATATTTGCATGTAAGAATATTCAACCCGCCCTGGCTGGTGTAGCTCAGTGGATTGAGCATGGGCCTGTGAAGCCAAGGGTTGCTGGTTCAATTCCCAGTCAGGGCACATGCCTGGGTTGCAGGCCAGGTCCCCAGTAGGGGACACATGAGAGGCAACCACACATAGATGTTTCTCTCCCACTCTCTCCTTCCTATCCCCTCTCTAAAAGTAAATAAAACATTTAAAAAATAATAAAAAAATAAAAAAAAAGAATAAAGCTATAAATATTTATTTTAAAAAAAAGAATATTGAACCCTATAGAAGACAGGCATCAAGATGGTTCTCAATGATTTTACTTCCTCATTTTCATGTTCTTGCATTATTCCCTCTTCCCTGTGTGTCAGGGATTGTTTCTGTGAGCAATAAATTATGTCTGAAATGATGATATGTGACTTCTAAGGCTAAGTCTTGAGAGATATTTTTTTATACAATTCTCACTCAGGGAGAAGTCAGCTTTCTTGTTAAAGGGAAGCCAAGCATCCTTATGAAGAGTCCACTTGAAAGGAATTGAAGCTTTCCAATCATAATGAATAAGGAACTGAGAGAAGGAGCCGAAAACCATGTTAGTAAGAATCCTGGCCAGGGCTACTTCAGCTCTTTTCGAACTTTCAGATAACTGCAGTCTTGGTCTATTACTTAGTCACAACTATAAGACACACTGAATTAGAAAAATTAATCTAAGTTACTGTAGAACTTTACATGTAAATAAACTAGGGAATAATAAATGTTTGTTGTTTTACAGTTCTAAGTTTGGTATACTTTGTAACATGGTACTGGGTAGCTAACAAAAAATTAAAGTATTACTGCCTTTTTTTTTAACACATCTAGCATAGCAATTAACATTGCATTTACATATAATATCTTTTCTCTGGTGAAAAGTCAGGAAAAACATTAATGATTTTGTGTTTATTATAATGTTTTGTACATAGTGAGTACCAAACAAACACCTAAGTAAATGAGTGTATTTTTACCATTACATGAGGATTACAATAGTGACTGTTTCAATGAATGAAAGAAAATCTAATTATAAAATACAACATATCAAAATACCAATCAATTATACTAAATTTACAAAGACATTTGATAGTAGGGGGCTAAGCACAATATTTTAAATACTCTATTAGTATGTTAAGAAAAAAATTTAGTTTGTTTATATCTTAGTTCTCTTTCATTGTCTGTAAAAATGTAAATAATAGTTTTTGCTTCTTCCTATTTCTTTGGGAAAAAACAATTTTCATTAGTTACTTGCTTTGAATATTAAACGAAAAAGGTATTGTCTATTGCAATGATACTACATTAGCATACTGTAATTTGCTTCACTTAAATCTGTATATGCCAGTATAACTCTTCAAACTGCAGAAGCCACATAGATGTTATCATGAGATGACTGCAGTAATAAGCAATGACTAAAAATAGTGAAGAGGGCCTATATGAGACAGAGATGAAGAATATAACAAATAACCTATACACGATAAGCAAGATTAAATAGGTCTTATGTACTAGTTGCTTAATAAAATTAACAGTAAACTATATAAAATTCATCTTCAAGAGAATGAGGATATTTCAAAATAATATATTCTTGACTAAGAAAATTACATATTAAAACCTTATTTTTAAAAGATACATAAAGTTTTCTGTTTCTAAACTGAATCAATCTTCTTCAACCCCAGTAGCATAATTAGGACCCATACTGTGAACTTCTGCTGCTCCCAATGTGTGTTTTATGCTACAACTAATTGTGTTATCAACGGTTCTCAAGTATATCCTAATTTTCTGGTATAGAATATTGAAATCACCGAATGATAGAAATTACTGTCAAATGCATACGAAGAATGTGTCAAAATAAGCCATATGTAGGGCTTTAGAACCAATATCAACAAACTTCAAAAGATTAAAATTATATAGAGTATGCTATTTACTACAATAAAATAAACTTAGAAATTAATTAAAAACCAAAAATACCAAAATATTTAAAAATTAAGTTACATATTTTAAAATAGCTTATCCTAAAAGGCATTTTTTTTCTGTTGATAGAACAAACTATCAAACAATAAAATATAAAATATTTTGAATTGAGTTGTTATAAATAAAATTGTTACTCTGAGAAGTCATCAGGAGAATTTGCAAAAATGCCAATCAGATCGTATTTCCCTGGGAGTAAAACCTTTTAGGATCTTCTCATTTCTCTAATTCTGTATTCCTCCATGGCTTTATTTTGCACTGCATGGAACCCTTCTCTGCATCCTAGCCACACTGGCATCTTCTAGGTCATCTCTGCACACCACATTCCCTTCTGTCATATTCTGCTACATGTTTCACTTTGGCAGACATATTGCACTGAAATTTTCTGCATGTGTGATTATTCATCCAATGCTTATTTCTGCCACATCATTATAAGTTTAATAAAAAAGAAGATCATATTTTGGTTTTGTGGAACTTTTTGTTCCTTTAATTGGTTAATTACTGGGTTGTTTGGTTGTTCTTGTTTTCCTCTCTAACATTTTAACTCTAGCACCTCACAGTAGACATAGCATACAATCAGAACTCAGTTTCCATTGATAAACATCTTCACAAGATCAAGCTGCTATAAAAATTACAATAAATTGAATGGCTTACACAACAGAAATTTTCAAAGTTGTGGAACTTGGAAAGTTTAAAATTGGGTACTGGAAAATTCAAATTGAATACTAGTTTAATTGGGAGCTAGTGAGAATCCTCTTCCTGGTGTGAAATTGACCATCTTCTTCCTATGACCTCACATGACAGAGAAAGAGGAAGCATGCTTTCTCATTGTTTTTCCTTATAATATCAACTGTTTCATCTTAAAGGCTCTACCCTCATGACCTAATTTCTTCTCAAAGGTCTCATCTCCCTATGACCTGACATGACAGGGGAGAGGAAGCAAGTCTCAAGGGAGCTTTGAGATACAAATCAAAGTATTTTACATTACTAAAATACTACATGGAAATCTTTGACCTTTGTATTATTACTGAATGTAGTAAACAGTTTCCCTCTTTATCAAGAAAACTCTTTAGCCCTGGAAAGTAGCTCAGTTGGTTAAAAGGTCATACTGATATGCATTGTTGCATGCTCCATCCTGGATCAGGCCACATATGAGAATCAACAAATGAGTGCATAAATAAGTGGAACAATAAATAAATCTCTCTCTCTTTATCTCTCTAATCAATCAGTAATTACAAACAAGAAAAAATTATTAAAAATTTCAAAAGACTCTTTACATACCTGTTGGCTACCTGTGGTAGAGCATATTGTCACTAAATTATGAGTTATTCTTTAGGGTTGAGAAATATTTGTAATGCTATAAGCAATGAAGAACAAGAAGATTTAAAAATTAAATGATGTCCACTCTAAAGCAGTTATGAAGTGTGAGCAGTTATGAAGTGTCTGAAAAAATATTTGTGACATTATCATACTATTTTCAGAACAGAAGATATTCACAAGTTTTTAACACAGTGGAAAAACTATTTTTTCATTTAATGAACTCATATAAGGTAAATTTTATTATATTTTTAAAAGCCATTAATAACCATTAGTCCATGTAAAACTTGTCATGAGAATTAAAAAAAAAACTTAATAAGGCATAAAAGTGCCATAGCTATAAATAGCTACTTCTCATACCAATCTGCATATTATGTGAAAAGAAATTGTAAGTATAAAATTACATCCTATGTTGAAACAGGGAAAGACACCATTGTTTGTACTGCCTGTCAAGTACTGTATCCAATAAGCAGAGACATGGATTGAATCTTTATGGGTGCTTCATTCAGATGGTGGATGATCTGAGAAGATGACAGGTTCACATTCTAACACACCATCTTACATTTTCTTTCAAGCCAGCCTTTTTATGACAGGAAATACAGAAGGTATGTGGCAGGGGGAAGGGTTGAAATTCAGGGAAAATTAGACAAAAGAAAACTGTAGCATTCTCACCCTGGGCAGTTAGCTGTTCCCAGGGGTGGGTGGTGGTCGTCTGTCTCTCTGTGGAACACAGTAGCCCAGATGCTGCCACTTGTTGCCTAGGCACTAATCTTTAGTGGTGCTCCAAGAGGTTGGCTGTTTCTGCCAGGAGTGGTGGGCCTTATCTGCAGTTCCTGAAACAATAGATTTAACATATGCATTACCTATTAGGCTTATTAACTATTTACCTTAAACTAAAATTTCCCAACTCTTGAGTAACCTATCAATAGTAATCAAAATTAATATAAATATTAAACATGGGAGAAGTATGAAGGCAGTGAAACTAAAGTGCAGACTATGTAATTGAGTATGTAATTATAAATATTTATGTGAATTCTTTTATTTCATAAACAACACTGATAAAATTATTGTTTTAAAGTGAAGAAAATATTTAAAAGTGAAGGACAGAAGTTTTACAGATATATTTCATTGACTGTACCTAAGTAATAAATAAATACAATATTCAAAAACATGAGGTATTGTTAAGCATTGTTTGACTTACAAAATATTGTGTATGAATGTTGAAGACAAGACTAACTTTAAAATATATTTTCTAAAACATATTTAAAAAGTTGTTTATAACATTAAAGTCTAAATTTATTATAATAAAGGAAACCATGGGGTAAAATGATTTAATTAAATAGTTTGAGAAGGATAGGGGTTAGCTCTTCCTTAAATGTTTTGTAAAATTCTTCTGTGACACTGTCTAGTCCAAAGATTTTGTGTGTTTTGATTGTTGATTCACTTTTACTAGCTGTTATTGATCTGTTCAGGCTTTCTGCTTGTCTTCATTCAGTTTCGGAAGATTATGTGTTTCTAGAAATTTGTCCATTTCATCCCGGTTTTCAAATTTCTTAGCATACAGTTTTTCATACTAATTTCTTACAATCCTTTGAATTTCTGTGGTATCAGTTGTAATGTCTCCTCTTTTGTTTCTGATTTTATTTATTTGGGTTCTCTCTCTTTCTCTCTCTCTCTCTCTCTTTTTGGATGAGTCTGGTGAAAGGCTTGTTGATTTTGTTTATCTTTTCAAAGAACCAGCTCCTGGACTTATTGATCCTTTAAATTGTTCTTTTAGTCTCTATGTCATTTAATTCTTCTCTGATCTTGGTTATTTCTTGCCTTCTACTGCTCTGTGTTGTCTTTGCTGTTGTTCCCCCAGTTCTTGTAAATGCAGAGTTAGGTTGTTTACTTGAAATATTTCTACCTTTTTTAGGTAGGCCTGTATCACTATGAACTTCCCTCTCTGGACTGCCTTTGCTATGTCCCATAAGTTTTGGAGTATTGTGTGTTCATTTTCATTTGTCTCCAGAAGCTTTTTTATTTATTTTTTGATCTCATTGTTAACTCATTCATTGTTTAATAACATGTTATTCAGTCTCCACAAATTTGACTGTTTTTCAGTTTTTTCCTTGATGTTGGTTAAACCTAACCAAGGATGTAAAAGACCTGTACTCAAGAAACCACAGAACCCTGAAGAAAGAAATTAAGGAAGACACAAATAAACGGAAGCATATACCATGTTTATGGATTGGAAGAATTAATATCATCAAAATGTCCTCATTACCCAAAGCAATTTATAGATTCAATGCAATCTCTATTAAAATACCAATTATATATTTCACAGATACAGAACAAATATTTCAAAATTTATATGGCACCATAAATAACCCCAAATAGCTTCAACAATTTTGAGAAATAAAATAAAATAGAAAGGATCACAAAACCTGATATGAACCTATATTACAAGGCCACTATAATCAGGAGTCTGGAACTGGTTTAAGAACAGACACATAGATGAATGGAATAGAATAGAGAGCCTAGAAATAAACCCATGTCTCTGTGGTCAGTAAATATTTGAGAAAAGGGATGGAAACATAAAATGGAGTAAAAATAGCCTCTTCAACAAATGGTGTTAGGAGAGTTGGAATGGCATATAAAAAAAATGAAGGTAGAACACCAACCTATGACATACAGCAGAATAAACTCAAAATGTATAAAAGAATTAAACATAAGCCACGGCAACATAAAAGCCCTAGAAGAAAACATAGGCAGTAAAATTGTAGATATCCCATGTGGTAATATTTTCCCCAATACATCCTCTAGGGCAATGGAAATAAAGGAAACAAACAAACAAACAAACAAAAAAGCCAAATGGAACTACATCAAATTAAAAAAGCTTTGCATGGCTGAAGGAAACCCCAGAAAAATGAAAAGGGAACCAACTCTATGGGAAAACAAATTTTCCAATGACACCTTGGACATGGTTTCAATCTCTAAAATATATAAAGAACTCGTATGATTCAAAGCCAGGAAGACAAACAACCCAGTGGAAAAATGGGCAAAGGCTCTGAACAGACTTCTCCAAGGAGGACATACAGAGGGTCCAGAGACCATGAAAGGTTGCTCAGCATCACTAGCCATCAGAGAGATGCAAATTAAAACCACAGTGAGATACTACTTCTCACAGATCAGAATGGCCATCATAAACATATTAAGAGACAACAAGTGATGGGATAATGTAAAGAAAAGGGAGCACTAGTGACATTGACTCATATCATACAGAAAAGTAAACTCAAAATAGACTAAAGTCTTACATATAGCATCTGCAATAATAAAATTTCTAGAAGAAAACAGGAAACAATCTCTTTGCTATAGGTCTTGTTGATAATTTTTATGGAAAATGTACCAGAAGTTAAAACAAAAGGAAAATTAAACAAATGGTACTATATCAATTGAAAATATCTGCACAGCAAAGGAAATAATCAATTAAATGAAAAAAGAAACTGAGATTGGGAAAAAATATTTACAAACCATGTAACTGATAAGGAGTTAATATCCAAAATATATAAGGAACTCAAGTGACTCAGTACCAAAAAACAAATAATAAGATTAAAAACATAATCAAAGGACTTGAATGACATTTTTTTCAAAATAATACATACAGGTATATGAAAAGATACTCAATATCATTAATTATTAGGGAACTGCAAGTTAAATCCATAAGGATATAATACCTCATACCTGTTAGAATGGCTATTATAATAAAGATAAGACTACAAATATTGACAAGTATGTGCCAAAAAATGTGGTATATGTTGGGTGGGAATGTAAATCGGTATAGCCATTTTGGAAAATAATATAAAGATTTATCAAAAGAGTATAACTTCATATAACACAGCAATCTCACTGTTACAGAACAGGGCCAAGGGGGTACAATATACTATTACCGAAAGGACCCCCACTAGATTCGTTATGTCTGCCGCCAGAGGAAAGATGTCTCTCAATGCCAGAGATTTGTGGAAAGGAAAGGAAATGTCTATTTAAAGCTATACAGACTTAAGGTAGTGACCTAATGTCTTCATTAAAAATATCATAGTCCTTTAGGATACCCACAGATACACACAGTCCTTCCTTCTCCTTCTGCCCTAATATGGGGTATGTATCTCAGGAAAATAAGTAGACTCAGGCTCCTGGCACCATTATCTGTGTTTTCAGCCAGGATCAAGATGCATGGCTCTCCTTTGCAAAGCTGTGGGGGTCTTCACTCTGCCAAGACTACGTGGTTCTCCCCTCCACCAAAGCTGCAAGGGTCTGCACTCTGACAAAACTGTGTGGTTCTCTCCTTAATAGCTGCTGCATCTGTGTTTAAATCCCCATGCCAGTATTCCTCTGCAGCCCCATTTCCTACTCCTCCAATAATCAGCTCCACTTGCCAGCACTCCCATTTCCTTCCAGCTTTACTGGGCTGCCATAGTGGATCTGGGCAGGTGTGCCCCCATGGCATGGAGCCAATCATCTCCAAGCTCTCATGCAGGTACTGTAACCAGGGAGAGTTGCCTCCCAGTTATGTCTTGGGTGGAAGTCACTTCCATCCCCCTGGCTCAGAGCATAGCCAAAGCTATTTAACATATTTATGCAGCTAGTTGAAAGGTTATAGGTATGTTAAATGACCATGCCAGAGGTTAGCTGGAAAGCTGTTGCTGTTCAAAACAGCTCTCAATGGCCCTGCTCCATGTGTCCTTTCCCCCAACTCACAGCTGTTGGGGGGGTGAGGACGTCCTATGTATCTTTCTAATATTTCCTGGACACCTTGAGTTCTGGACTCCATTTTAAATCCCTATTTGGGGTCCGCCTCTTGGCTGTACCCTGCATCATTAGTACTGGACATGTATCCAAAAATAATGGGATCTGTTTCTAAAAGAGGTGTTTTCTTCCATTTAAAATAGCCAAGTATAAAAATACCTTAATGTCTATTGATAGATGAATAAATAAGCTATTACACACACACAATGTTATCTGGTCTAAAAAGATCTGTCATTTGTAATGACATGGACATACTTGAAGGACATTATATTAAGTGAAATTAAACCAGACAGAGAAACAAAAACACTACATGATTTCACTTACATGTGGCATCTAAAAAATCATAGATTCTACTGAATTTACAGAAGCAAAAATTAGAATGTGGTTAGCAGAGGTGAAGTGAGGGTGAGCAAAATCATGACAAGTTGGTCAAGGGGTACATTGTTCTGCTATGTATGATGAATACATTCTGATGATGTAATGCATACATAGAAATACTGAATTATATACAGTACTTAAAATTTGCTAAGAGAGTAGATTTCAATTTTTTCACTACCCATATACCAACTGTTAACTATGTGAGGCTTTGGATATGTTACCTTTTACTGTGTTAATAATTTCACAATGTAGACATATATTAAAACATTATGTTGTACACCTTAAATATATACAACTCATTTAGTAAAAAAGAGTTCAATAATAACAATGCTCTTTTAAATACAAGAATGATGATGCCTCTTGTTACTAGAGTTTCTTTGTTTTGAATGTGACAGGATAGTAAAAAGCTAGAAAAACTCCTGAGCAAGTAGAATAGGGAAACTGACACAAGAAAATTAAACAAGGCCAGATAATTTAAGCAACTTACAGCCAGCTAGTGAATCACAACACCTTATCTTCCCCAACCAAGGACACTTGAGAGAGAATAGTTTATACCTCTCCTTCCTAACTAGAGAATACATAGCTTACATCACCCTGGTCTGGGAAAACAAAGAACAGAGATCCAATTAAAATCATTTATGCCAGCTAAAACCGGGGACACATGAAGTCAGGTAGATAAATAACAAAACCCCTGTTAGAGCTAGACCCAAGATAAACTAAAACAATAAAGCATACCAAAGAATAATCTCAAATCCCCCTATTTACACATCGTAATATATCACCATATTAAAAATGCACCTAGAAAAGCTGCATTTTTTGCAGCTTTTATTATAGAAAAGCTGGTGAATATTCTATTGCAACCCTCCCCTAAAATTCTCACCCACGGAAAGAGAAAACTCCTCAAGATGAAGACTCTGCAGGCTCACTCTAGAGTACATCCATGCCCCTTCCCAGGGATAGACTTTTTACTTCCACTCAAACTCTAAGGGTCCCCATGAAAATTGCAACCAGGGAGAAGCATGCAGCCACAACTTGTCCTGAGATCACCTTCTGATTTTGTCTCCAAGGTCCCCTTTCTCGGACTTCTCAGCAAGCTGGAAGCAGCCCTGACTTGGCTCACTCCTTTCCTGTAATGTTTTCAGGTGTTAAAACAGAGCACCGCTTAGGCTCTCTCCTGCTGGTTCTTCTAAACTAAGTCCTTCCTTTGTTTCACTGTCCCTGGCTTGAATAAACATACTTAAAATCACCTTAGCTTGTGTTTTGAAATCTTTCCTACGTGAAGTCAAGAACACATACTACAGGCCAACCTGAAACAGACCCACTCCAGGCAGGCTCCTGTCCAGTAACACTTAGTACTACCAATTTGCTATTTTCCTGAATTGGCAGAATTGATGTGTAAACATCTTACCTTAGTTTTCAATTGTTTTTTCATCAGAAATAAACTATTTCAAGAAGGACCTATATGTCTCATGCATATTTATTTACCAAAAATAGGTACATTCCCTACGTGTGGGAAAAGTACTAAAGAAAAGATGGAAACTAAATAAAATGAACACAAAAAATACACTATGTGAGAGTTAAAGAAAAAGTAAATAAACCAAAAAAAATGTGTACAAAAGTTAAGTGAAATTTCATGTATGTTAAAAATAAAAACAAATAAAAATCCATTAGATGAAAAGTATAGTGAATAACAAATAAAGGTATTTAGCAAAAAAATATATTGCAAGGCTTTTGGATTTTGTGACTGCTCGTTAGGCAGCGTTAATAAAGTTCACTGCTAATACAATGCCAAATTATCCAATTAGCTGATAAGTTTAATTCAGTCATGATAATGTTCCTGAGATGATTTTTTAAAGGTCTAATTATAAATGACACTGGTAAAATTAGCCTATATTATTAAGCAATTTATTAAGACTAGTTCTTGATTAAGCACTACTTAGTTCCATAAAATAGTCTAAAATTAAAAAGTGTGGAATACTAACAAAAATAAAGGTCAATAAACATACAGATTGCAAAGATCCAAAAACAGTTTCAAATTTGTGTCAATATTAAATTCATTAGTGAAAGTTGGTATTTCAAAATGGTAGAAAAATCTTGACAACCAAAGTTATTTGGCTTATCTGTAGTTAAGTTTTTATTTCATGAAATTATTACACAAGTTGAGAAAACTTAAGATATGAAAAAAGAGATATAGTTAGATTAATATACTGAAATAAATAATATACCTTTATCAAATCTCACAATTTAAAATTTTGAAATGCAATACATGATGCCAACATGTACTAAATGCTTTGAGTTTCTTAAAATGTTTAAATCCTAAAGCAAGAATAAGACATTTGAATTGTTGAAGACCTCTATGTTAATGCATTATTTGGTTTAATGTTTAATTATAGGTAAATTTAAATTAACTGAATGCCACTTAAATAATATATAAATAATATATAAATAATATATATTATGTATTAAAATAATATATTATATTAAATAATATATAATAATATATAAACGATAATTTAATAATAAAATATCTGAAGAAATTGTGGACATTGAAAACTATGATTATTATGGAACTGTTAGAATTGTGTTTATAAATAGGATATAATTGTCAAAACACAATAAGTTTTAAAAAATATATAAAGTAACATTCCAGTTCCATATATCAGAATTTTAATAATTATGGTACTGTTACAGAACAAGCAGAGGCCAAGGTTCATTATGTCTGCCACCAGAGGAAAGATGTCTCTCAATGCCATAGATTTGTGAAAAGGAAAGGAAAGGTTTATTTAAAGCTATACAGACTTAAAGTAGTGACCCAATGTTCCCATTAAAATATCAAAGTCCTTTTGCATACTCACAGACACCCACAGTGCTTCCTTCTCCCCTTGTCCTAACTCGGGGTACCATAACTCAGGAAAAGAAGCATATGTCCATGTTTCTGGCTGCTGTCACTGTCAGCTGTGTTGCCATCCAGGCAGGATCTCCAATTAATCCAAAGCCATGTGACACCCTCTCGTGGCATACTTGCAAAGAGTTCTTTTACCCTTCTTCCAGGCAAAGTCTCTCCTGCTTCCCAGGCCACACGGCCAAAGGGAGCACCCCGAAGTCCTGTGGTCCTCTTCTACCAGAGCTGTAGGGGTGTGCACTCTTGCCAAACCACGTGGATCTCTTTTCTTCTACCAGAGACAAGAGGGGGTCCTCACTCTGGCAAAGCCACATGACTCTCTCTTTTTCTTCTTACATGGCTACGGGGGTCCCCACAGTGCCAGAGGACGTGGCTTTCTTCACTTGCACTGCCGCAGCTGCGTGGTTCCCTCTCCTTAAATGGCTGCTGTGTCTGGGTTTAAATCCCCGCACCAGTCCTCCTTTGCAGCCCCATTTCTGACTCCTCCTACAATTGGCTACACTTGCCAGCATTCCTGTATTATTCCAAGTTTACTGGGCTGCCATAGTGAGTCTAGGCAGGTGTGGCCCCATGTTGTGGAGCCAGTCATCTCCAAGCTCTCACGCAGACGCTGTAACTCAGGGGACCTGCCCCCAGTTTCGTCTTGGGTGGAAGTCACTTTCATCTCCCTGGTTCATAGCATGGCCACAGCAATTTAACATATCTGTGTAACCAGTTAAAGGTTATAGATATGTTAAATGACCATGCCAGAGGTTAGCTTCAAAGCCTTTGCTGTACAAAACAGCTCTCAATGGCCCTGCTCCATGTGTCCCTTCCCCAACTCACACCTATGTGGGGGAAGGGGTGAGGACATCTTAATATTTCCTGGACACCTTGAGTTCTGGATCCCATTCCAAATCCCTTTTTGGGGCCCCCCTCTTGGCTACACCCTGTTACAGTAGAACCATAATTAGTAAATTTTAACTTTATTTTAATTTTTAAAATCACTTATTTAACAAACATTTAAAAATTATATACATATAGTAAGGCATAATCCTTGTGAAGGAATTTAGGGTCCTAACTACATCTTCAGTCTTAAGTTCACACTAACCAGTATTTTCCATATCCAACAATTAGATCTTGGTTCGTGTAGATCAGGGGTGTCAAACACATTTTTACTGGGGGCCACATCAGCCTCCATGGCCTTCAAAGGGCTGAATGTAATTTTAAGACTGTATAAATGTAACTACTCTTTAAACAGGGGTAAGGAGCTCAGAGCTGCCGCCAGGTAGAAATAAGGTGCAGGGCTGGATAAAACAAGGTAGAGGGCTGGATTCGGCCTGCAGGCCTTGTGTTTTCCACCTGTGGTGTAGATAATGAAAAAACCTTGTGATAAAATCTCTTAATATAGAGTAAGTAAATTACCTTACTTTTAAAGAAAAGACTGAGATGCATGCACCTTATGCAGCATTTTCTTTAAAATTAACAATATTATCACAGAGCTCTTGTTAATTTCACAAACTGTTCCAAGTAAGTTATTTAAAAGTATTATAAAGCCCTGGCTGGTGTGCCTCAGTGGGTTGAGCGACAGCCTGCAGTCTGAAAGGTCACTGGTTTCCATTCCTGGTCAGGGCACATGCCTGGGTTGCAGGCTGGGTCCCCAGGAAACAACAGATCAATGTATCTCTCTCACATCAATGTTTCTCTGCTTCTCTTTCTCCCTTCCATTTCCTCTCTTAAAAATAAAAATTAAAAATTCTTAAAAATTCAGTAATAATACATTTTTTATTAACTAAGGGCCATAGTTTACATTGGGGTTTATTCTTTATGCTTTACAGTTTTTATGGGTTTGATAAATGTATAATGTCATATATCCACCATTTCAGTATCACAGAAAATAGTTTCACTGCTCTAAAAATCCTGTGTTCCGCCTATTTTTCATTCCCTCTCTCCCTTCTTTCCTCCTCTGAACCCTTGGCAACCACTGAGATTTTGACTAGAGTTTTGCCTTTTCCACAATGTTATAATGTTGAAATTATACATTGTAAAATAAGCCATTTCAGATTGGCTTCTTTTACTTAACAATATGCTTTTAATATTTCTCCATGTCTTTCGGTGGTTTGATAACAGTTCTCTATCCCTGAATAATATTTTGTTGTATGGATGTACCTCAGTATACACATTTTCCTACTGAAGAGAGGTCATTTTGATTGCTTCTAATTTGATGGCTGCTCTAAACATTTGTAAACAGGTTTTTGTGTAAACAGAAATTTTTAACTCATTTGTGTAAATAGCTAGGAGTACAATTGCTGAATCATATAGTAAGACTATGTTTTGCTTTGTAAGAAACTGCCAAAATATTTTCCAAAGTGGCTGTACCACTTTGCATTTCCATTAGCCATGAATTAGAGTCCCTGTTACTCCATACATTACTAGTATTTGGTGTGGTCAGTGTTTTGGGCTTTAGTTATTCTAATAGGTGTGTAGTGATCTCAGTTTTCTTTTAGTTTGCAATTCCCTAATGATATTTGATACTGAGCATCTTTTCATATGCTTATCTTCCATGTGGATACTTTCTTTGGTAATGTATGAGTTTAGAACTTTTGTTCACTTTTTGATGGGTTTACTTGTTTTCTTATTGTTGGGTTTTAAGAGTTCTTGGTATATTATGAACATACATCTTTTTAAATCAGATATGTTTTACAAATATATTTTTCATAACCTGTTCCTTTTTTTCTCATTCTCTTAATAATGCCTTTTGCAGAGAAGTTTTAAATCTTAATATTAAGTGTGACTTACCAATGTTTTCTTTTTTTTATCCAAATGATTCTTTTTTTAAATTTTTGTTTGCAGTTGTCCTGCCCTTTTCAACATTGCTCTCCCCTGCTCCCCACCCCCCATTCCCATAGTCAATTCCTCCCATTGTCCATACCATGAGTCCTCTATTTGTGTTCCTTAGCTTGCCCCTTCACATTCTTTCCTCCCTTATTCTCCTCACCCCTTTCCTCTGGTCACTGTCAGTTGGTTCTTTATTTCCAAGTCTCTGGTCCTATTTTGCTCATTTGCTTGTTTTGTAGATTATTTTCCTCTTATAAGTGAGATCATATGATATTTGTTTTTCACCACCTGGCTTATTTCACTTAGCATATGTTCTCTAGGTCCATCCATGCTGTTGTGAAGGGTAGGAGCTCCTTCTTTCTTTATGTTGTGAAAAATTCTGTTGTGTAAATGTAACACACTTTTTTGATCCACTGATTTACTGATGGACACTTAGGCTGTTTCTAGCACTTAGCTATTGTAAATAATGCCTCTATGAACATTGGGGTACAAGTTCTTTTGAATTGGGGTTTCAGGATTCTTAGTATATAATCTCAACAGTGAGATTGCTGGATGGAAAGGCAGTTCAATCTTTATTTTTTTTTGAGGAAATTCCATACTGTTTTCCACAGAGGCTAGAGCAGTCTGCACTCCCACCAACAGTGCACTAGGGTTCCCTTTTCTGCATATCCTTACCAGCACTTGTTGTTTGTTGATTTGTTTATGATGGTGGTTCTGACCAGTGTGAAGTGTTATCTCATGGTGGTTTTAATTTGCTTTTATCTGATGATTAGTGATGTTGAGGGTTTTTTCATGTGTCTATGGTCCCTCTGTATGTCCTCCTTGGAGAAGTATCTGTTCAGGTCCTTGGACCATTTTTTAGTTGAATTGTTTGTCTTCCTGGAGTGGAGTAGTATTAGTTCTTTATATGTTTTGTAGATCAAACCCTTGCCCAAGACATCATTGCCAGATATGTTTTCCCATACAGTTGGTTCCCTTTCCATTTTGTTGCTATTTTCTTTAGCCAGGATGAACCTTTTTAATTTGATGTAGCCCCATTTATTTATTCTTGTCTTTATATCTCTTGGTCTACCAGGGGTGTTAAACTCATTTTCACTGGGGGCCACATCAGCCTTCTGGTTGCCTTCAAAGCCCTGAATGTAATTTTAGGACTCCATAAATGTAACTACTCCTTAACAGTTAAGCGAAGCTCAAGGCTACTGCCGGATAAAACAAAGTGGAGAGCCAGATTCAGCCTGCGGGCCTTCTGTTTGCCACCTGTGGTCTAGGGAATGAATGTATTGGTGAAAACATTGCTGCATGGAATGTCTGAAGTTTCCCTGCCTATGTTATTCTCTAGGACTCTTATGGTCTCACAATTAATAGTTAAGCCTCTTGTCCATCTTGTATTTATTTTTGTGTATTGTGTAAGTTGGTGATTGAGTTTCATGTCTTTGCATGCATCTGTCCAGATCTCCCAACACCATTTGTTGAAGAGGCTATCTTTACTTCATTTTATGCTCTTGCCACTTGGGTCAAATATTATTGACCATATTGACATGGGTTTATTTCTGGGCTTTCCACTCTTCCATTGGTCTATGTGTCTGTCCGTAAGTCAGTATCAAACTGTTTTGACTACAGTGGCCTTGTAATACAGTTTGATATCAGGTATTTTGATCCCTCATACTTTGTTCTTCTTTGTCAAAATTCCTGAGGATATTCATGGTCATTTATGGTTCCACATAAATGTTTGAAATGTTTGCTATATATCTGTGAAATATATCATTGGAATATTGATAGGGATTGCATTGAATCTATAAATTGCTTTGGATAGTAAGGACATTTTGATGAAAATTTTTCTTCCTTTTATAGTTGTATCTATTGTATAACTATTTTGTAAAAATACATTATTTTATAATAATAAAAGAAAATACATATTAATAAAAGTAAAAATATTATTGATTATATATTTTGTAAACTAAAATGTAACCCTTTTTGGAAAAATAAGTGGTTTCTAATTTTTTAGCTTTAATAATCTATAACTTAACACTTCTCCTAAATAAGCTTTATTTTGACCTAAATTTCAACTATTGTTTTGTGACTATCACCAACACACCCAGTGATATTTAGAGGTCAGTAAATAAGGTATACTGTTATTATCATTATTTTATTTCTAAATTCAAGGACCATAATTATTTAATCTAAGTTTAACATAAAAATTGAGAAAATTAGAGATTATGAATATAGATTTAAAATAATAATGATCAATTTGATGTTATTCCAGGATCCAAGAAAGCCCAGGTAACGTATTTCCAGAGCTATAAGATGTGAAGACCTTTCCAGAATCCCCATTTTCCTTTAGCTCCTTAGTTAAATTAGATAAGTAAGTATAGCAAGATTAAATTTTTGAAGAAAATATAAATTATTCTACAATTACACAAAATTCCTAATCAATAGAATAATGATAACCCCATTTTTATTCATATTAGGACTCTCACAAGTAATATGTTCTCCTAAGTACTCTTTTTCTTGGCAAGTTGTTTTTTGGAGAATCTGTTTCAAATTTAAACTTACATATCATAACTTGAATTGATAGTAATGATATCATATACACAGTGTGGTTCAAAAGTGTTTTTTCAGTTGTGACTATACAAAACAGTTTATTTTTGTATTATTTATTAATTATATAATTTTTTCTCCATGAACAACTATAAACCTACTTTTGCCCTATCATGTAGTCATCTATTCTTTTAATCTTGTAACATTATCTAAAAGTACTAATTTTAAAAATTTAAACATATTCTCTATTTAAAATTCTCAGTATAAAAATTATAATATTATATATAACACTAAATGGTAGGACACCAAGAAACCGTCATTGGAAGTAAAGTATCAAAATAATTGCATGTTCAACTTAAGTTTTAATTTCAACCTTTCTTAGAAAGGAGATGAATACTAAATAGTAACTGGAAAAGTTCAATTCAGAAACAGTATATCTAAGAAGATGGCTGCCATTCTTTTCTTTTCTTTTTCTTTTTCTTTTTTTTCTTTTTCTTTCTTCTTTTTTTTTTTTTTGCTAAATTGTATAGGTAGTCAATAAAGTATGTTGGAAATTAATTGATTTACTAATTCTTCAATAAAACCACAAATATGATGCTAAGCTGCAAAAGGCTGGCCTGTTCTGAGGAAAATTGAAGAACTATGTCTTTCTGCAATTTTGTTATTATAAATAAAATACAGTTTTCTAGTCCCCAGAGGAGGATATTATTTGTCACACTGAGTGAAAACCTTGTTTCACATTATGGTAATTTAAAGTAGTGAAAAACATTGTTCTTTAAAAAATCTGAGTCTTTTAGAAAAGCAAAAGCAACTGACATTTTAAGACAAGAAGAATCCTTACGCTTGCTTGCTCTTCTTAAAGATATTGCATATCTGATACTTCATACAAAAAAATATTCTGTTCTCAGCTGTGTGCCTCTTCAAATGAATAGTTTATGACACTATTTTAAAAATATCTTTGTTTTTGCTTTTTGCTGATTTTTGCTTGCTTAGACAGGAATTTGCTTGAGTGTAGAGAAAAATTATTTCCTCCCAGGTTAAAAAAAGGAAGTTATATAAAGTTATCTAATAATCTGAATCATTGAATAATCATTTACATCATTGAACAACAAAAACTTGAAATTTACTTAATAGGTAGGTTTTCTTTTGTTGTTGTTGTTCTTAGACTCTTTGACTAAATTTGTTTTAGAGATATTGATTTGATTTAGATTTTGCAGCTTTCTCTTGGGTTATTGTGCTGAATATTTTCTTGTTTGTACTATTTTTAATTTTTAAAAATAACTAATTACAAATGTCTAAGTTTTAATACACATTGATATATTCTCCATTGAGAATAAGCTAACCTAGACATTTTATGAAATCAATGTACATAACAAAATTATTTTTCAATATTTACAAACAGGTAGCATTTGTAGAGTCTTAAATATTTGTATATAAGCACATATGTACATTAAAACTTTTAACGTTATTTTCTTTTCTGTACATATACAAAGCATGAAAACTAGTTTCTTAAGTTGATTCTTTTTTTTTAATTTTCAAATTTTTGTTCAAACACATTAATAGAATTTTTGGGAGACACATGGAGTGCAGCAACTTTAGTTCTATCCTTCAACCTCAGATGTCAATTGAATTTTTTAAAGATTTTATTTATTTATGTTTAAAGGTTTTATTTAATTATTTTTAGAGAGAGGGGAAGGGAGAGAGAAAGAGAGGGAGAGAAACATCAATGTGTGGTTGCCTCCCATGCACCCCTCCCAGGGACTTGGCCCTCAACCCACACATGTGCCCTGACTGGTAATCGAACCAGGGACCCTTTAGTTCTCAGGCCGGCTCTCAATCCACTGAGCCACACCAGCCAGGAGAAAATGTAATTTCTTTTTAATTTTCATGACATTACTTTAATAAAAATCAAATTATGGTTAACTAACTTTCACCTTTTCGCCCTTTTCATGGTCTACATATCACCATTCCAATCATGGAGAAAAATTGACATAAGGACATAATGTGTTTTAGTGGTAAGTTGTAATTTCAATGCAATTCATTTGTAATAAATGGTTCTCATCTGTTAGCATAATAATGTCCACAATATTTTAAAAAGATGTATGATTCTCATTGAACAACAACAGCAAAAATAGTAAGTGAAGCTAACTAAAACTAGGTCACTTTAATTTTATCTCGTAAGTGGAAAAGGATTTGCACTATTGAATGAAACCTGGTTAGAAAAGTAATAAACATGTTTGTCTTATTTTCTACCAAGTAGAAAGATGCAGAGAAAAGACATCCCCTGCCCATAAAATATATTACACACTACATATTGCTGAACAAGTACTCAGAGAAAAAAGGATTACAAGCTTACTTCTTTATTAAATAGAAAAGAATGAAAATATTACTATTAGTAGCTGGTTTAAAAAGAGAAAACAAAAAATCTACCAAAAATCATGGGAATTCAGAGAGAAAGATTTTATATGAAAAAAATAATTAGGGGTGAAAGATGATAGCGAGGTAGATGGGAACTGAACCCACTTGCTTGCGCACTCAGCTGTGACATTTAGCTGATCTTGTGAAGAACAGAGTGAACAACCAATGGAAACCCAACTTATATGAAGTTCAGAAGCCGAAGATTGGAGAGGATGATTAAAAACAGATGGTAAGGAGATTGTGTAGGCCCATGGGATTGGATTGTTCCTGGGTTCTGTGCCAGGGACTGCAGCTGCCACAGGAGCTTTGCAGGAGAGCCAGATCAGCAATTGTAAATCTGCAGCTCCATCTCCTCTCAGAGCAGGGAAGCCAGTACCACACCTGGAGAGACCTGGATGCTTGAAGTCCCTGAAGTGATAAAGAGACGGAGGAAGACACACAGCAGGTGGTGTCCCTGTCTGGGACTGTGGTCACACACAGCAGGTGGTGTCCCTGTCTGGGACTGGGGTCACACACAGTGGGTGGTGTCCCTGTCTGGGACTGGGGTCGCAGACTGGGACAGTACAAGAGAAGTTGGGGAGCTGGATAACACCTGGAGATGAGAGAAAAGTTGGGCTGTAACTGACCCTGACCCAGATGTTCTGGGGACTGATCAGAGAGGTGAGCTGTGTGAAAAGCTGGGCTTTTTTAAAGAATGGCAGGTTACAATCAAGGGAGATTCATTCAAAATAAAGGGCTCTTAGCAGCTTGGGAAGGAAATCTTGCACACTGTGGTTGGGCCACCTAAGAGGGAGATAGGAGGGATGAGATTTGTGCCAAATCAAGGCACCTCACAGACTGATCCAAGTGGGGCAGCAGGGGCTCAGAAGGGAAGCAGTTGCCAGAGAGACTTAATTTAATAGAGGAACTAAACTGCCTTGAAAGGACTTTGTGTGTGCAGCCTTCAGGCCAGCAACGAGGGAGGCAGGGTGTGAATTGCTCCCACTTGGTGCACCTCACAGACTAAGCAAATGGCAGCACAATGAGGTGAATTAAAGGCATCAGCCTGGTGCATATGAACAGTGGAGGCTGCACAGCACTTTGAGAGCTTGGGCTGGAAGCTGCACACTTGTGAATATTGTAGCCCACACCAAGCCACCAATGCAGAACCACGGGAAAGGAAAGAAAAACAGAGCCCAGCCCTACTCTGCCGGCAGCATCCAGAAAGACCAGCAGAAACCTGTTTGGAGGATTTAAAGTCAGCAGGAGGCATTATTTAGTTATTTAGTTATTTTTCTTCTTCTAAGTGTAAGACAATAAAACCTAGAGCTTTGAAAGGACCAAAGATAGATACAGAGAGAGATCAGAAGGCTAACACCAACAACTGAGAAAAAATTCACTCTGCTCTCCTACAAAACTTCCATTTTATTTTTATTTTTGTTATTATTTTTCGTTTATTTTATTTCTCTTCCATTTAGTTTTCTTTTTTTTTTGTTAGTTTGGTTTCATTGTTTGACTGGTTTTCTTTGCCCTCCCTTTCATATTGCATTTTAATTTCTCTTCACTTGTATTCCAACTACTCTTGGTCTTTTACTTTTTAGTCTTTTTATTCAGATCATATATTTATTTTCATATTATTGTTCCATTTCCCACACAACACCCTTGCCAGGTATCAGTCCATTTCACTATCTTCTTGAGCTTTATTACTGTTGTGGTCAACTTTATTCTCTTGCACAAAACACCAAGTGTCTATCCCTTACTCTCATTATATCTCACCATCTAACCTCGTATAAGTGCTTTGGATTTTGGAATTAGCTCAGATTCTTTTTCCCCTCTAATAAGAGTCTTATCTCCTTTTCACATTTTATAAAAAGTGGCTAGTTGGGTAAAATATCATGGTTATTGCTGTACTTCTCCAAAGGATCTCCTATATCTTTTCTACTTTTTGGTACTTTAAATTCCGTAGGATATTCTCCTGCTGTCTTATTTCATTCTACCTTCATCTTTCCCCTGATCGCACACAAGATAAGGTGGGAGTTATGAATACCAGTAAACCCACTGGAGGAGAGAACCCACCAACAAAGGAACCATCAAGAGGAAAAATCCAAGTACAAAAGAGAGCCTACACAAATGGAAAAAAGGGAAATCCTAGAGCATGAAGACCAGGAGATCAAAGAGACCACATCACTGAGTCCCACAGAAATCCTACCATAGAAGTTCACCCTACAAAGAAAGCTAGCAAAGCAGAATACCAGAAATCACAGAAACAAACAAAATGTCTCACCTGAAATTGGGAGACAAAGAACAAACCTTCAATTAAAAAGAATGGAAGGCTCCCCTAAAAAAGCTAAATGAAATGGAGGCAAACAAACTATCAGATATATAATTCATAAGGATGGTTATAAGGATGCTCAAGGAACTCACAGACAACTTCAAGGATGAGTGAGACCTATAATGATGTGGAAAAAGAACTAGAAACTACTAACAAGAACCAAGAAGAAATGAAGAATATAATTTCTGAAATTAAAAAAAAAAAAAAAACACACTAGAAGGAATCACAAGCAGGCTCAGAGGACCGAATTAGTGAACTGGAAGACAAAGTAGAAAGAAATACCCAGGTGGATCAGCTGCATGAAAAAAGACTAAGAAGACATGAATATAGCATAAGGAAACTGCAAGACAACATGAACTGCAACAACATTGAAATCAGAGGAACACCAGAAAGGAAAGAAAAGGAACAAGGGATAGAAACCTTGTTTGAAAAAAATAATGACAGAAAACTTTTCTAATTTGGAGAGGTGAAAAAACACACAAGTTAAGCACAGAGGGTCCCATCAGAATGAACACAAATAGGCCTACTACAAGACACATCATAATTAAAATGCCAAGTTTTAAAGACAAAGAGAGAATGTTAAAGGCAGCAAGGGAGAAATAAGAAGTAACATACAAGGGCAATCCCAGAAGGTTAGCAGCCAATTTCTCAAGAGAAATACTGCAAGCCAGAAGAGAATTGAAAGAAATATTCCAAGTAATGAAAAATAAAGGCTTGCAATCAAGACTACTCTACCAAGTGAGGCTCTCAATTAAAATGGAAGACAAAATAAGGAGTTACCCAGACAAAAGAAGGCTCAAAGAATATACCTCCAGCCAAACCAGCAAAGTAAGATATGCTAAAGGGACTGCCATAAGAAGAGGAAGCAAAAGAGTGAGAATGTGAGAGCAAGAGCGAGAGAGAGAGAGAGAGAGAGAGAGGAACACAGGTACAAAGGTGAAAAATGAATAAGTACCTCTCAATAATAACCTTAAATGTTAACTGATTAAAAGCTCCAATCAAAAGACATAAGGTAGCTGAATGGATAAGAAAACATGACCTGCACATATACTGCCTAAGAGACCCACCTCAGAACAAAAGACATACCCAGACTGAGAATGAAGGGCTGGCAAAAAATATTCCAAGCAAATGGACAGGAAAAAAAGCTGGAGTAGCAATACTTTTATCAGACAAACAAAAGTCATAAAACAGACATTGAAGGACACTTCATAATACTCAAGGGAAGAATCCATCAAGAAGACATAAACATTGTAAACATATATGCACCTAACATAGGAGCACTCAAATATAGAAGGAAAATCTTGGAAGACTTCAAGAAGAATATAGACAGCAATACATTTATACTAGGGGTTTTAACACCCCACTGTCAAAAATGGATAGATCTTTAAAAAATATCAACAAGGATATTGCAGAATTGAACAGTGATCTAGATGTATTGGACTTAACACACACACACGTGTGTGTATGCACACACATGTCAATATATAACCTTTCATCCAAAAGAAGCAAAAGACACTCTTTTAAAATGCACATGGAAGATTTTCAAAGACAGACCACATGACAGGACATTAAAAAAAAGCCTCAATAAATTCAAGAAAATTGAAACCATATGAAGCATTTTCCTGGACCACAAGAGCCTGACATGAGACCAACTTCAAGGAAAAAACTCAAAACAATTAAACTGTGGAGTTTGAATACCATAGTATTATACAACGAATGAGTTAATAATTAGATCAAGGAAGAAATCAAAAAGTTTCTGGAAACAAATGAAAATGAACACACAGCAATCCAAAACTTATGGGACACAACAAAGGTAGCCCTGAGTGTTCATAGCAATACAGGCCTACTTAAAAGAGATAAAAACATTTCAAACAAACAACCTCACCCTACAGGTACAAGAACTGGAAGAACAACAACAAACAAAGCCCAGGGTGAGTAAAATGAAGAAAATAACCAAGATAAATAGCAGAACTAAATGACACAGAGACTAAAAGCACAATCCTAAGGATCAATGAATCCAGGAGCTGGTTTTTTGAACAGATAAACAAAACTGACAAGACTTTTGGGTCAAACAGACTTATCAAGAAAAAAAGAGAGAGGACCCAAATAAACACAATCAGAAATGAAAAAGGAGAGATTACAACTGATACAATAGAAATACAAAGAATTTTAAGAAATTACAAATGACTATATGCCAAGAAATTTGAAAACTTGGGTGAAATGAACAAATTTCCAGAAAAATATAATCTCCCAGAATGAAATGAAAAAGAAGTAGAAACCCTGAACAGACCAATAAATGCTGATGAAATTGAAGCAGTAATCACAAAAACCCCAGCACATTAAAGCCCTGGACCAGACAGTTTCACAAGAGAATTTTACAAAACTTTTAAAGAACAGATAACCCCTATCCTTCTCAGACCATTTCAAAAGTTCCAAGAAGAAGAAAAACTCCCAAACTCTTTTTACAAAGACACAATCATCCTAAATCTAAAAGCAGGTAAAGACACAACAAAGGAAGAAAACCACAGGCCAATATTGTTAATGAAAAAAGAGGCTAAAATCCTCAAAAAAATATTGACAAATGAGATCTAGCAATACATTAAAAAGAACATACATAATGACCAAGTGGGATTCATCCCAGGGATGCAAGGATAGCACAATATTCACAAATCAAAAAATGTACTACATCACATAAACAAAAGCAAAGACAAAAATTGCATGATCATATCAATAGATGCAGAAAAAGCATTTGATTAAGTACAGCAACCATATATGAGAAAAACACTCAGCAAAGTGAAAATTGAGGGAGCATTCTTCAACATAATAAAGGCCATATATGAGAGACCTACAGCCAACATCATAATCAATGGACAAAAGCTAAAAGTTTTTCCACTAAGATCAGGAATGAGACAAGTTGTCCATGTTCACCACTTCTATTCAATATAGTTTTGGAAGTTCTAGCCACAGCAATCAGACAAGAAAAGGAAATAAAAGGCATCCAAATCAGAAAGGAGGAAACAAAACTGTCACTGTTTGCAGATGATATGATAGTGTACATGGAAAATCCTATAGACTCTACCCAAAAACTACTCAACCTAATAAATGAATTTGGCAAAACAGCAGGCTACAAAGTCAATATCCAGAAATCAAAGGCATTTCTGTATACCAACAATGAAACAGCAGAAGCAGAAATCAAGAAAAAAATCCCATTCGATATAGCAAAAAGAAAAATAAAATACCTAGGAATAAACCTAACCAAGGACATAAAAGACCTGTATGCAGAAAACTACACAACACTCAAGCATGAAATCAAGGAAGACACGAACAAATGGAAACATATACCGTGTTCATGGATTGGAAGAATGAACATCATCAAAATGTCCATATTACCCAAAGCAATATACAGATGCAATGCAATACCTATCAAAGTACCAATGGCATATTTCACAGACATAGAACAAACACTTCAAAAGTTTATATGGAACCATAAACGACCCCGAAT
>PVKM010007795.1:0-40532 GCA_004027735.1 Carollia perspicillata | reverse complement strand
CTCCCACCCCTCTGGTTACTGTCCTATAAGTGGTTCTTATTTTTTTTAAGTCTCTGAAGCATTACTTAGTCTATCTAGTTCTCCCCTTCTGTGCTATCAATGTATCTCACTTTGGCCTCTCGACTAGTATAGGCCTCATATATCTCCCCTTATCTTCCTCTTTAGCATTTCCCAATGTGTGTTATCAGTAACATAAGCCTCACAGTATGTTACTCGATTAAGAAAAGATTCTGCGGTCAAAATGTTTCAGAAATCCTACATATAACATTCTACAGGTCCTGGAGCTCTGTGTCAGTGAATTGTGTGCGCTCCTTGATTTTCATGGTAAAGCAACAACTGATTTACTTTAACTGAATGTTTTCCAATAAGTAATCCTGTGTTTTACTAGTCCACAGAATTCTTTTTTTTTTAACAAACACATATTAACATGTCATGGAACTGGTATTATGTAGGAGTAGTAGTTTGATGAAACAGATATTTAGAGTAACACACTGGGGAATATTGATGTACCTGAAATTTCAGGTTAAAACCTGCAATCTACCAGCCTTCTAAACTGAGTTTATCATCTCTTCTCCCAAGCTAGGTTTGAACATCAAATTAATCATTAGTAACAGCTTTTCACCAATCTCACATCCAAACAGTTGATAGGTCTTTTCACCTCTTATCGGCTATTGTCTGTTGAGTTTGTTCGCTCCCTTACGTGACTGTGGACAGCACCCTAAGGCCAATCTTCCTTAAGCCTCCTGTAGACTATAATAACCAAATGTAACATTAGGGCAGAAGCTTTAAAAAAAAAAGGAAAACGATTCTCAGCTCCACCACAATTTTGTTACATTAGGATTCGGGGAAGGGGGTGGGGGATTGGGAAGACCGTTGGAATTCGTGAGCCCAACAGTTACATTTGCCAACTGCTGAGGACGACCATGAAGGCTCCGTCCCTTTTCTCCTTCCTCTGGCCTAAGGACTTTCAGCGCTTTTCCATCGTCTCCTCTTCTTTTTTTTCTTTAGTTTTTCGAAAGGTTTATTCCTTTTTATTTTTTATTTTTATCCTATTACAGTTGCCCCAATTTTTACTTTTCCTCTCTTACCCTCCTCTGCCCCGTCTACCACACCCCCAACTGCTCCCAGTCAATCCCCACACCACTGACTGGAGAGAGCATTATGTTAAGTGAAACAAGTCAGTTAGTGAAACACATCTCTTCTCGAAGTGAAGCGGTTTTGAGTCTCCTGTCAGCTGCTCTTCTCTCAATGTGGTGCATTTTAAAGTGAGGGTCTTGTACTGAACCACGGAGCACTCTGGATACAGGCAATTTGTAAGACAGTAGGACTATCAATTAACTGTTATTGCTCCAGGGTTCGTCCCAACCTGCCTTGTTGTTGGACAAGCAAAATCACCCCCCTCTGTATTCCGCCTGCCTGCAGCGAATTACTAATCATCCTCAACACCAATCTGCAGTAACCACAAAAATGTGAATCAAACAGCAAACAGACAAAACTTCCCTGAATTTTAAGGCATTACCTAGTTGCCCTTTCGGTCTCTGTTCCAAATAAACAGCATGAATCCCTTCCTGCAGTGAACTTTCATTCTGAAATCTGCAAGTTATGCCAATCCTTACAAGATGTTTCAGTATCAACATTTACACCGTTTTATCCACTAACAAAATATTTCAACATTACTTACTTAATCCTCTCAAAAATTCTTCCGAAATGGGTATTATCCTTACAAATGAAGAAATTAAGGCTCATAGAGGTTAAGTAGCTTTTTCAAAGTCACGCACAGTAAGTGGGGAAAGTTGTGACTTTCACCTCACATGTCTTACACCTCAACCATAGCTTTCTCCACTTCAAAATCAATGTGTAGTCCCTGGGCCATCATCAGAAAATTAGCACCAATTAACAACGGGGTGTGAGAGCTACCAGTTGGTGAACTGCTCGGCACAAGGAACCAGCAGCCAGAATAGAGAGAGGCATCATAACGTAATCCAGGAGCTGAGGAGCAGTTGCTTATGGGACAGACAGACCAGAGTTTGTGTCCCACCTCCATCTCCGATGGCTGGTGTTACCTTCTGTAAATGACATGCCCTTTGTGCGCTTTGGTTTTCTATCTGTTATGAAGAATAAAGGAAATCATTTTCTTTAAAGTGTTTAACATAATGCCTGGTACACTGTAAGTCCTCAATCAATGCCTTTTTAAAAAATCCCTAATTTAAATATGATAAACACTTTATTAAAATATGTCTGTTTGGAAATAAATACAGATCTTCTGAACTTCATGTACCATTCTTCATCAACTACCTCCCAGTGTCTGGAAATAGAACTATGTGAGAATTATAGAAAGATGGGAGAGAGTCATGAAGAGAAAGTAAATTTGAAATGATGCTTGAAGTGGAGGCCAAGAGAAGGTATACAAATTCAAGGAATGAGCTATGTCTAACCACAGAGTGGCTACCTTTCATGAATTATCATCATAACCAGTCACTTAGGGATAAAAGAAAGAGGAACAACTTGGAAGAGAAGGTAGTGGGTAAAGTATATACTTGGTATGTGAATAGATTAATAAATAGGTGAATTTGGGCTCTCAAAAATCAATTTGCAATTATATTCCATTTAATTTCTTTCAGTTTGTCACTGGGAGGACTTCCGGCCAAGATGACAGGTAGATATGCTTTGCTTCCTCACACAACCAAAACAAAGACAAAAATTTAAAAACAAAAAACAACCAGAACTGCCAGAAAATCAAACTGTATGGAAGTCCGACAACAAAGGAGTTAAAGAAGAAATATTCATCCAGACTGGTACGAGGGGCAGAGATGGGTAGCCAGGGTGAGCAAGGCAGCGTTTGGAGGACTGGGCAGGCAAGGTGGTGGCTAGTGGAGCGAGCAGTCCCACATTTGCGTGCGGATAAACCAGGAGTAACAACTGGGAAGCAAGACAGACCAGGCAATCCAGGGTTCCAGTGCGAGGAAATAAAGCCTCAGAACCTCTGGTGGTAAGAACCTGTGGGGGATGCAGCAGTGGGAGAAACTCCCAGCCTCATAGGAGTTCCTTGGAGAGACCCACAAAGTCCTAGGGAGAGACCCACCCACTCAGGAATCAGCACTCGAAGGGCCCAATTTGCTGGCAGGTAGCAGGGGAAGTGACTGAAAGCGGGCAAGAGCCAAGTAGTGGCATTGTTCCCTCTCTGAACTCTCCCCCACATATAGCACCCACAACACAGCAAAGTGGATTGCCCTACCCTGGCCAATACCTACGGTTCTGCCCCTTACAACACAACAGGTGCTCTGAGACAAAGAAATAATAAAAGTACACATAGAAACTCCAGAAAGAGAATGAAGCAACAAGGAGACAGCCAACCTATCAGATGCAGAGTTCAAAACCCTGGTCAGTATGCTCACAAATGATTGAATACGGACACAAAATAGAGGAAGAACTGCAAAGCGCAAAGCTATGCAAAGTGAAATAAAGAAAAATATACAGGGAACCAACAATGAAGGGAAGGAAACCAGGACTCAAATCAACAATTTGGAATAGAAAGTAGAAATAAACATTCAACCAGAACAGAATGAAGAAACAAGAATTCAACAAAATGAGGAGAAGGTTAGGAAACTCTGGGACAACCTTAAACATTCCAACATACAAATCATAACGGGTGCCAGAAGGAGAAGAGAAAGAGCAAGAAATTAAAAGCTTATTTGAAAAAATAATTACGGAGAGCTTCCCCAATCTGACAAAGGAAATAGACTTCCAGGAAGTAATGCAATGTAATCACAATTACATTGCCCAAGATTAAAGATAAGGAAAGAATCTAAAAAGTATCAAGAGAAAAGGAGAGAGTTACCTACAAAGGAGTTCCCATAAGACTATCAATGGATATCTCAAGAGAAACTCTGCAGGAGAGAAGGAACTGGTAAGAAGTATTTAAAGTGATGAAAAGCAAGGACCTACAACCTAGATTACTCTATCCAGCAAAGCCATCACTTAGAATGGAAGGGCAGATAAAGTGCTTCTCAGGCAAGGTAAAGCTAAAAGAGTTCATCATCACCAAGCCATCGTTACATGAAATGTGAAAGGGACTTACTTAAGAAAAAGAAGAAGATCAAAACTATGAACATTAAAATGGCAATGAATTCACAACTACCAACAACTGAATCTAAAAAAACAGCTAAGCAATCAAGCAGAACAGGAACAGAATCATAGATATGGAGATCATTTGGAGGGTTATCAGCTGGGAGAGGGAAAGGGGAGTGTAGGAGAAAAGGCACAGGGATTAAGAAGCATAAGTGTTGGGTACAAAATAGACAGGCAGATGTTAAAAACAGTATAGGAAGTGGAAAACCAAAGACCTCATGTGCATGACCTATGGACATGAACAATGGTATGGGATTGCCTGAGTGGGGGTTGCAGGGTGGAGGGGGATAATGGAAAGAAAATTAGAAAATAAATAAATCCTTTAATCAATTGCTACTTACATATGATAAAACACAGAATTTATTTTTATTCCTATTTTACTAAGAATTTTTTAAATTAAAAAATGCACTTTAAATTTTTATAAAATCTCTTAGGGGAATACAAAAATAATCATAGGTTTTCCTGAGATGTCCCAGTATTAAACTGCTCATATATTCCTGAACTCAACCCTAGCTTGCTTGTCATGGCATGTTAATCATTAACAAATAGCTATATTCCTTTTACTAGTATTTTATTTAATATACTTATACCTATTTTCATAAATCAGATTGGTCTGTAATTTGTCTTTAATTGTAATGTCTTTGTCAGGTCTTGGTTTTAGAGGTATTTTACATTTATCAAAGGAATTAATAGCCTTTCATCTATTTTCTGTGATTGACACAGTTTGTAATAGTACAGAATTTTTTTTTCTTTTTCTATAAAACTCCAAGCTAGTTTGTGATAACTCTCAATTTCTTGTGTTACTGCACTTCAAATTTATAACCCTTATTTAGCCAAATTTTTTATTTTATTCTTAGAAAATTATGCTGAGATTTTTAATTTATTAGAATAGGATTATACAAAGTATTATCTTATATTAAAATTTTTTTCCATGTCTTTGGTTATTTATTCCATTCTCAGACCTAGTGTTTTAAACCTATATTTTCTTTCTCCTTTTCTCTCTTGGTTAGACTTGACAGAAATGTTAAACTTATTTGGTCTTTTTGAACATCAAACTCTTGGATTTATTTAATAGTTCTACTTTTATTTTAGCTGAGTGCTTTTAAGATTTTGTCCTTGCCTTTGATTTTCATCAGGTTTACTGTAACGTGCCTAGATACGGTTTTCTTTGTACTCGCCTTGTTTCAGATTTGTAGCACTTTCTGAATCTGTGACTCTAGTTTTTGTTTCTCAGTTTGGGAAAATTCTTGCTGTTGTTTCTTCAAATATTGCTTCTTTCTGGTTATCTTTCCTTTCCTTTCTGTGGCTCTAATATGTTCTACAGAAAACTGTCTATCTTGTATTATATTTTCAAAACATTTTTTAGCTCTTTAGCTTCAGTCTGTATATTTTCTACTGACAAGTTTTTCTGTTCACTAATCCTGCCTTCTTCAACATCTAACATGCTGTTAAACTCATCTCTTGTATTTATATTTCAACTATTGCTATTTTTAGCTCCAGAACTATTTTGTTCTTTACAATAGATACCAGTTCTCTGGTGAAATTCTCCATCTTGTCATCCATTTTCTTGAATATATTAATCACAGTTATTTTTTAATCTGTGTCTGATGACTTAAATATCTGGATATATGGGCCATCTATAGACCTGTTCCTTTTGTCAATTTATCTCCCCTGGTCTTTACTTTGGAGAACTGGGCAATTTTTGATAAATGCCAGATAATGTGTATGAAAAATTGGACTCAGGATGATGTTGTCTTCTACAGAGGGTTCATCCTATTCTCTGATAGACAACTAGGATAGGGAGGAGAAGGGGAAGATTAATCAGGGACAGAGCTAACTTGAAGCTGGGATGCAGTTTTTGATAAGCTTGGTGTACCCTTGTTTTGCTCCCATTATATTGGTGTGCTGATGCCCCAAAAAAACCTATTGTTAAAAGTTTGGGAACTCGAGGAGCCAGTTGCTAAACCATAGGCATTTATTAAAAATGAATTATATGATTAAATAAAGGTAATGCTCAAAAATGGATAAATTTTTTAACTAAATTTAACTGTTGTCTATGTTATTTACATCTGCTGTATTGGTATTACAGAAATACTATATAATGGTGTTCCTACACATCTTTTCCCAACTCCGCATTCAGTGATGCCACATCTGTAGCTTGATAGAGCCCATAATGGAAGTATTTGCACCATGGAAACTAAAAGCACTACAAATCAGACCTTGATTAATTGTTCTGTTGATTATCTAGATTAACTGTTCTCAACTGGAGGCAATTTTGACCCCCAGGGGGTATTTGAAAATAACTGAAAAAATTTTTGTTACAACTAGGGGTGGGGGGACAGATGACACTGACATTTAGTGGGTAGAAGTTAGGGAGGCTACTAAATATCCTACAATGTATAGGACAGCCCCCTACAAGGAAGAATTTGCCAGTCCAAATGTCAATTGTGTTGAGACAGAAATTCTGGTCTGCTGGCATTATTGCCTCTGAAATGTCTGGAACTGTTCCCTCTCTTCCCATGCCTCGATTGGCCAATGCCTGCAGGTAAAAGGCGGGCCTTTTACTCCAGTTTATTATATTGTTTTGGGTATTTTTCTAGCATTTTGATTTGACTACTTAGTTCAGTTATTTTAAAGCCTTCTTATTTTAATAAAAACATTTGACTATGAACTTTGCTTTTGATACAGCTTTGGGTAACCGACCTTACTTTTTTGTCACTGTTTGCTCTTTTTGATGTTTCTGCATAAAAGGTTCCAGCCATCAGAATTTTTGTCTCTCCCTTATTTGGGATAAGTACACCTTTGCAGTTGCAAACTATGCCATTGTTGAAATAATCCACTGAAACTAAGTTCCATGAGTGGTCTACAGAAAACACTTCAGGAAGTATGGCAGAGGTACACTTCGGGAAGTATGGCAGAGGTAATAAGTAAGGGAGTTCCATTACTAAATATCTATTTACACTTCATATCAACTGGAATCATTAACTCTGATGTCTGTTATTCTTGACTTATTAGAACGAAACTATTTATTTAACAAACACTTAAGTATCAAGACTATGGAAAGTCCTATGTCCCTGTAGATGGAGGGTACAAAAATCTCAAGTCACGACCTGTTCTCTCATGAAGTTTATAGATTTGCAAATAACTAATGTTTTAAAGCTTTCAGTTACTCATCTAAGTCACACTATTTGGGGAATTTAGAATTCAGACTCAATTTTTAAAAAATTATTCAACAGAAACTGGAAATATTTTGGATGGAATGGATCACCAAGTCAAACAATCTATTATAAAACATGTGGTAATGTTGGAGTCAACATTAACTTTGAGAACTTCAGATTTCCATGCTGTTTAAACTTTACCATACACATTTATTTAAAGCTAAACCATATTTAAAAAGCTTTCATTATATCTTCAAGAATATGTTTACGCAATTCTTTCATGTTAAAACGTAGTTCTATGAGTTAGAAAGAGTTGAAGTTATTCTCACCATTTCACTGATGAGGAAAATGCGATGGATTGTTTAAGTGACTTGCTCCTTGCTTTGGTTTTTTGGTTAAGTCCATGCTAGAACTTTACAACTGTTTCCACTTGGTACTGTGACGGCTTCTGTACTTTTCTTTGATAATGTAAGGTGATGGGTCATTTCTCCATGTGTAAGGTACACTGAAGACATGCATCTCAATGAAAATGTATGCAATTCTTATTGAATCAGTTTTTGGAAAAAAAGAATTACTTATGTACCAGAAAGGCAGCTTTATGGATCACCTCAGAATTGCAAAAATGTATACATTATTTTTATAAACTATTCAATATCTTTAAACAATTTCAAAGTTTGCAAAGTGGGATAAACATTCATGAGTTTTATGATTACGCTAACAAGTTTACATGAACTATAGATAAAACTTTTGTGTATTATGTTTCCCAGCTTATCCTAACTATCCATTCTAATTCACTAAGGAGAATCTAAGCTATTTCTGTGTACTTTTGGAAAATTAATGAAAGAAATGGGATTGTGATTTAGGTAATACATGGTGACACTGCCCTTCCCCCACTTTTCTTCCTTCAAAACACACACACATGCACACACACTCATGCTCACACTTTCGGCTACCCGGGGATTTCATGTGCAAATGTTGCTTCAATTTTTCTATGTGTACATGGACTTAACTTTATAAGAATTTTTATTTATTTATTTTAGAGAGAGAAGGGGGAAGAGAAGAGAGACCCTGGTTTTTTGTTCCACCCATTCATGCATTCATTGGTTGATTCTGGTATATGCCCTGACCAGGGATTGAACCCACAACCTTGGCTTACTGAGCAGCTCTTTAACCAACTCAGCTACCCAGTGAGGGCTATAACTTTTAAATAGAATGATGCAGGTATAATAATTTTTGCATATTGTTAAACTTTCAATAATGCCTTGACATAGTTTTCCAATTTCTTAAAAAGGAGCTGTTCTTTCCTTTATTTTATGCTATGCTTTTATAGTATTTATGCTTTCCTTTTCTTTTTTCCTGGTGGTTTAATGAGTCACACATTCGCAATGTTTTTTCCTCCTTAACTTTGCCAGTAACTCCAGGAAGTACTTTTCTTTCAGTCTAGCTGTGGTCTTGCCCTGAGCTCTCACATGAAATGGGTATTGAAAAGTAACTCCCTCTGTTACAGACACTTTTCTTGTAAACCACTGTATGTGGGAAAAAGACATAAAGGGTCAATGGGATGAGAGAAGTCAATTTTATATTCTCTGTAAAATAATATATGAGCTATTTCTACATAACAAAAGTTTAAGCCACTATTCAGAAATGTAGTTCATTATAGAATGATTTCATTGTACTGGAAAGCTTGCTTTGTTAAAGAATTTAGAATGAGGTGAAGGGCAATTCAGGTCTCTTAAATTCAAGTTAAATGCATTTTGTTGAAGACTAAGAAACATTTGCTGGAATTATGAGTAATCTCCAACTAGAGTTCTATAAAAAGAAATCTTGAAATTAAGTTCATGTTACTCTCCTTAGCAGAATTCCATAGTGACACAAAGGTTTCTGAGTAAATATCATAGGGATAGCATTTAAAGGAGCTGAAAAGATGGGATTTGAATAGAGTAAAAATAGAAAACTATCTCTCTTGCCCCCCTCTTCTCGTCCCTTCCCTGCTTTTATATTTACCCCCTCTTGCCCCTCCTAACACACACACACACACACACACACACACACACACACACACACACACCATATTATATCAGAAGGGGAAAAGATTATGTTGGAAGTCTTCTTTAGTGGTAAATGGAGTAACATACACTGAATAGCACAGTTGAGTAAATTGTGTGTGGCACTGAACTGGAATTTCTTCAGTGAAAGGGCTTATGTTCTTAAAGAGTTGAAAAATGGCTTAAATTTTCTAGTAGCCTAGAATAAAATTGCACCGGAGGCTCGTGTGAAATGTAGCATGTGTGAATAGCTTTGCAGCAGAGTTCCATCTGAAATGTAGCAACACAGCTGGAGCAGTGACTCATCACACTAACACATAGTGTTAACAGACAGACTCTCTCTAATAAAGCCTGCACTTTCTCACATTATAAGGAATTTCTTAGGCTGTTGTGATAGTATGATGGGTTCCTATAACTTGGTCAGGCCACTTGAATTTAACATTTGTAGAATAACTGCCATATACTAGGAATTTTTCTGCATTTAGTTCTTACACCTGTTTGGTTTTATTTTCCCCATTTCATAGGTGATGAATCTGAGGTCACACATCTGGGCCAATATTCAACTGTTTCCACCAGTTGCTTTCGGCCCATGCATGAGTGTTCTGAATGATAAAAATTAAGATACAAAGAAATTTTAAGACAGGAGGAAACACAGTTAAGATAGCTCCTGTCAACTGGTCTCGATCATCTCAGGGGGGAAAAATCCTAAGAAAGAAGAGGTAAAAATTTGGAATACAGCTACTTGAGAAAATGTAATGGAGAGTCAATAAGTGAAAATAAAATGCTTTTCAGTTTCAATAACCAGAATCCTGCCCGTGTATCCAGTTGTCGTCCTACCTCACAGATGTTTAAAGGCTTTATGGCTTACTTTTAACATTGGCTACTTCTTCCTGTCAGGATTCCAAGGGGTGTCCCTGAGGACAACGACCAGCCGGAAGCTGAGTCCTTCTTGATGATCTGCCGTGATGGACATTTACTTCTGGTTCAGCAGCCCTCCCATCAGAATGGTCTTCAATTTTCCACTTAAGTACTATGGCAAATACAGTTTTTTTCAAGGAATTCAGCGTGTGGTTGGGTGTGTTCCATTTGTTCCCATTCTGCTAAGCAAAATAACCAGACTAGAGTGACCAAAGCAAACTATTAAAACTTTATTTTCCTAAGATTCTTTAGCTTTTGTCTCTTCTAAAATTTGAGTGTTACTATTTCAAATCCATTTGCATACTAGCTATGTGGTCTTCACACGGTACTTATGACTCTCAGTTTCTCCATCTATAAAATGTGTCGTAATGAAGATTAACAGGCATTATTATATAGAGAGCACTTAGAACCATGCCTAGCACCTGGTAAGTGTTACGTGCTAGCTCTTGTGTCGTCATCATCATCAGTGAACCTATATACAACAAGCCATTAATTCAGGGTAAGGTCTCACAAGTAAATGTATACAGAATAAAAACCATCCTGTGTGATTCCTCAGAACCTTAAAGTGACCAGGAACTGATTATACATGGATGATATTGGAGAATATTGAAGTTTACCAGCTAACAAAGAAAAAAGTTCCCATTGAAGCTGTTACACCCCTATTTCCTTCTCTTTTCACCCCCAGAAATCCATCTTGTACACTGCGATGGCTTACTTCCCATTTTCATCATGCTATCGTCTTATTCAAAATTTCTCCACGATCTGTTTGACAATGTCCAAACGTGTATCTGGTCAACAAATATTTAGTGATGATGATGACATGCCAGGGACTAGAGATATAAATATGACTGAGTCGTGGCCTTGCCACTGCGGGGTTCATTCACTAGTGGGCACACGGGCACATCAACACATAATTGCAACGCAGAGTGGAACGTGCAGCGATGGAGGTGCATACAGGGCACTACGGCAGCAGAGATGAGGGAGAACGGAGTTCACTCTGGAAGGCTCAGGCAGGGCTTCGGGAGGAAAAGATGCCAGGGCTTAAAGGATTCCGAGCAGGATGTGAAATGTCCTCTGGTATCCAAAGGCTTCCTCAGTGGGTGCCCTTCAGCCCTCCAGCCACGTCTCCCATTACTGCCAGCCTAGCACCCTCCCCACTTTGACTGGACCAGTCTCCTAACCATTTCCTTAAAAAATCCACTCCTGATCCTATCTCCAGCTCCTCTTCTTACATGGCATTCTCTGCCGGGCATCCCCTACCTGGGAGAAACTAAACCCTTCTCTCTGCCTGGTAAAGTGTGATTTCATGTCCTCCATGAAAACTGGCCCTGCTTTGATGCTGCCACAGACCCTCCTGTCACACAAGAGAGCACTTCAAACAGGCATAATCAGGTAGAAACTAACATTATCTTTCCATGTTTATAATTGTTTATTGTGTTTTCTTATCTCTCCAAAACTGTCAGTACTTTAAGGAGAAAGCAGTTCATATATTTGTTTCACAACACCTGGCAAAGTGTCAGCCAAAGCAAAATATAAGTGGTCGTACATACTTTTTGGATTATATTATTTCACCAATGCCTTCCCTGGTTTATCTGATATGCAATAAATTCATTGTATGAAATTTTAGAAGTTCAAATAATGAGAGGAGAGAACATTCTTACTTCTGTCAGTTAATTTACTAACTGAAAATCAGTAGTACTATACGCAACCTAAACTAGCTTGGTAGAAATCTGTGAATGTGAAGAAAATGTGAACCATGGAATAAATTACACATTTGGTTTATAAGCAGTCTGTGAATAAGGTTCTTGTATTTGGTAAGCAGTAAGAAAGTAGTATGCTGCTGAGTGGAAATGTACTTAGGGTAAAGTATGAAAATGAAATAAGAATAATTGACTGGCCTTTTTTGTAAGGAAGACAGCTAGATAGATAAAGTTATATATGTAAAGTTATGTATATATGACTGTGTGTGTGCATGTGTCAAATAAATGAAGAGGATTACACGAATATCTGAATGCATACACACACACACTGTGTGAGCAACAGGAATGTCAGTTCAGAAGACAGCCTCTCCACACGGCTAGTGCTTAGGCATTTTCAAACTCAGCACTTCTTTCTTTTCTCTTTTTATTTCCTATTTCCCTTCCACTGTTATTTTCCATATTGTTGAGCTATTTAGTCTTTTCTGCTTAACTTTCTTACTTCCACTCCCTGCTAACAAAACTCCACATGTTTTCTCTCTCACACACACACCCCTCAATTGTTTCTTACAATCTGTGTTCGAAGTATGAAACCAACTCTCTCAAGAAGATATGATAATGATGCCATTGATTCACTAGACCAGAGATTTTCAACCAATATGCTGCAAAAATGTTTAAAACATGCAATACCTCACTATTTAGTCAGGGGCACTGACCTCTTTTGCCTCAGATGGTAAAATTTTAAAAATGACCACAGCCAACACAACAATAGCACAATAGCCATCCGGTGTGAATAAATCAAAAGTATACCTATCTTTCTGTCAGATTGGCAAAATATACATACAGAGTCTGGCACAAATAGTGCCCCTTTTTCATTACAAAATCTTTTATTACAAAATCATAAGCATGTCATTCTGTAACATAACAATATCACACTCCAGCACACTATACGACATTTTAGGTGAAATGTTCAAATTGCTGTCCATCTCGTCCAAGACATTCACGTCCCCAACCAACCACCCTCAAGCAAGCCTTGCTCTGCAGGACCCTGTATTCTTGGTGTGCCACAGAATTTTTGTAATTACTTTACGTGTGCCATGAGAAAGAGGTTGAAGATTGCTGCCCTACAGGGTAGATTTCCAGTAAATTCCAGAAGGTGGATTTCTGGAAAGCTGCATTATGGTGACAGTGCAGTGACTTCTCTGGTATTTAGTAAGCCACAGACATGCCCTCTCCAACCGTCTAGATCTCAGCCCCAAGGAGAGGAGGAAGGCGGGAGGGTGGGGAATGCAGGGGGAACTTCCCCTTGGTCTGTGTCTCAGCCCTGGGGGTTCTGATTCCTTCTTATATTTGCTAATTCTGTATTCTTTAAAATTTCTATTTACTTCTTACTAGACAATCCCTCATTACCACAATCCTCTGTTGTAGGTGATAATTCTTTATATTAAACTTGCCTGTTCAGATTACTGTGTGGTTTCTGTATCCAGAATGGGTGCTGACTGACACATCCTTCCTCGTGTATTGTAAAATAGCAATTAAATATCTTATCAGTAACTTAAATAATTGAAAAAGATAAATTTTCTGGTGTTCTATGTATAAATTACAAGCTTAAAATATTTTTTTCAAAACCTTAGAGCTATACACCATTTAATGAATGGAGAAAACCACCATATAACTTAATTCGCAAAAGCAGCCCTACCTGTCATATCTATCAACCAAATCAGGTTTATTATCTGTCCCAAAAAAGACTTTAATTTTTTCAATTTGAATAAATATGTAAATATATTGATACATGTTCTCACGACAACCATGTCACTCAAGTAACTGGTAGAAAATGGAGAAGACAGAGATAAATAAGCAGGCTGCACTTTACCAAGATAAAATAATATTTCAATAATTTTTTACCAGTTCAATATCTTTCAATATTTTTTTGCCTTGCTTTCATGGGTCTCTCCTTCAAAAGTAATGCTGTTGTTTTACTTTGTGTTTTAAATATTTTATCTTGGGACAATAAATCATAGTAAGATTTGGCTGGCTGGTGTGGCTCAGCGGATTGAGTGCTGGCCTGCTAATCAAAGGGTTGCCAGTTTGATTCCCAGTCAGGGCACATGCCCGAGTTGGGGGCCAGGTCCCCAGTAGGGGGCACTCTACAGGCAACCACACATTGATGTTTCTCCCCCTCTCTCCCTCCCTTCACCTCTCTAAAATAAATAAATAAGAATTTAAAAGATTTGGGATGGGTGAAAGATAGGACATCTTTTGTAAAGTGGGAGAAGGGTGATTATGATATAGGAAACAGGAAGAAAGAAATGGCCGACCACAGACTCTCTCAGACACATCAGTGTCAGCAAAGTGTACATACAGCTGAGGACCAGAAAATGGATTCCCTCAACACTGTTCATGCGCTGTGGTCCCTGGAAAGGTCTCCAGTATGAAGATAGTAACACCAAGTCAATGAGCTACCATTCTACTCCACAGGCAGGGATATTCTGCTGCCGCCAAAAGGAAATTCTTGACAGGAAATCAACTAAGGACAATTTTGTTCTAAAAAGGAGAATAACAACATTAAACCATATTCCATAAAGACTCAGAAAATAAAAGCTTTCCTTACAATAATGCTAAAGGAAATCTTGCCTCTATGTAATATTGCCTCTATTTCCTGAGCTGTGCCAGGACCCGCGCTTGGGTAGGGTCTTGCTTCTAGTTTTCGTGTCTCAAAAGTCTCGCATGGGTTAGAGCCTTTATGTACTGTTGTCCTGTTTCTTATTTAGGACAGTAGGTTTCCCTCAGATCCATTACTTGACTGAATCACATGATAAGAAAAGAGGTGCAGAATCTTAAACAAAGAGCAAAGGAGACGTGGCCCATCTTTACCGTTTGGGGTATTGACAGGTTTAACGTGGCTCAGCAACTATCTTAGTGCTGCATCAACTACGATGACGCAAGCTACAGGTGCTGAAACATGAGGATGTGCGTCTTCTGAGAGGAAATGGGTAACAACGTGAAGGGCTGGTTTTTTAACACAAAGAATACCTTACCTGAGACACCAGAACAGATTCTCAACCAACAATAATGTGCAAAAAGTTTTATGCAAAGTAAGAAGGGTTTTAAACATTTTTAAAAATTGTTTCAAGAAAACTACTGTTTCCTGTTATTTCTTAAAAAAAAAAATCTGTAGGGTGGTCTGGGATGGGAGTAAAAGACAGAAAACTGTACTGAAAAACAATTAAAATAAAATAAAAATAAATGCTCTAAAAAAATCTGTAAATGTTAGTCTTTTAAAAGGGAAACGTTTATGGAGAGATATTATGTTTTACATGCTACACATATTAATTCTTGTTTGTTCATTTCCCTTAAGAAATTTGTCATTCTGTTTTAAATACATAACATTTACTCCCACTTAAGCCTTCTGTCTTTTTATTTCCCCAGTCAGCGCCCCCATGGGGGTATAAGGCTTCTAGGATTTTCTCTACCTAAATAAATAAATTTTGGTAAAGACTGTTCTTTCCTGAGTAAGATTCATAATCTTTAGAAGACAATATCTGAATTAACTATTTTGGTGGAAAAGTCTACGGAAAAGTCTACAAGCCTATTTTGTAGTAAACTATTGAGATCTTTAAAATAAAAATTTTTGACCAATGTGAAAACTATTAAAATGATATTACATAATTAGCTTATATATGTACAAGTATCTGCTATAATCCCCATGTTAGTTTCAGTATGGGTATTAACTCTCATTACAGAAGTATGAATAATCAAATTGATGGATATTATTCAATCTCAAGGATGCACATAAAGAACTTTAATTATAGTCCAATAAATAAATTTAGGGCCAGCACTTGCCATAGAAAATTTAATAAATATAGAAACATTTTTATGCTCACCAAAATCTCTTTTGTAGCTCTAAGTGTCATGTTTGTTGCAATGAACACGTTTATATTGGGTATCTTAAAGATACAAGTGGTACAAAATCAACAATTACTTATGTTTTTCTGGGTGGGAAATAGACATAAGAAAATTTAATAATATAAAGATTCTAATATGAACAAGCAATAACTAGTTTGTTGCCATCTGTGATATGTCCATATCCATAGTTTTTTAATACACTTACTTGAATAATGGAGCTCCACAAACAACACATTTATATATTCCAGGATCTTTGTGGTGCGTATATGCTCCTTCGAAGGCACTGGTAAACAATAAACAGAGCATTAAAAATTAAGTAAAGTTAGAATTATTTCTACAGAATGTATTTGCTTAAAATATATTTCTATAATAAATCTTTCAAGGGCTTTTTGTCCTATAATGAGAACAGACTAAACATATGGAAACCTGAACATAACTAATATATTTCAAATCTATATAATAAAATGTGCATATAAGTACTCCAAACTAGTGCAGGGTGTGTGTGTGTGTGTGTGTGTGTGTGTGCGCGCGCGCATGCGTGTGTGTGTGGAGAGCCATGCAGTTATGTAACGCTTAGGAAAAAATCCCATTTAAAAAAAAAGCCTATAGTTCACATTCACAGAAAAAAAAAAAAAAACAACAACAAAACACATCATTACATAAGATTTCTGCTACTCTACAGTGTCCAAGAGTATAGACCAGAAAATGCAGAAGGATCCAAAGACTTCAAGTGGAAGGAGCCTTATTTTTTGGTTTGAAAAGGAATATTGCAGCTTTAAGGGAATATTTTTCTAAGTTAACAATCTTAAAGGCTAGGAGGTCATTCAGCTAATACAAATCAGCTGTGCTAGCCCAACAAAAAGTCTATGTGCTCTGCAGCTTGTTTTTATTATCCTTTCACCCTCTTTATGAGGTCCAATTTTTTTATAAACAGAATTTTTAAGAATGACCTAATCTCTGGTTGTTTGTGTGCATTAAATCATTTTGCTGGTCTTGTACACAACGGGACAGGCAGAAGTCCTCCTGGGCCGAGACTGAAGCCCACCGCTGGCTCACTGTATAGTAAGGGTGGACTTTGTCAGAGATTCAACACTTGGTAAATTCAGTAAACAGTATGCACTGTGACAGGAAGAGAGTGTTGCCTATTAACAAGAACCCCATGTGTGGTAAAGAGCTCTTTCACTTCATGAATGAAAACAAGAAGTTACATCATTAATAAATTTGGATCAGAGGTAAGTTACGGCCTTATGCCAAGCTCCATGGTATAAATTAAGACAACAAAATGGTTGGACCTTGGCACGTTACCTATGAGCTGGAATCAGCTGAGAGAGACTTTATTCACTAAAAAGAGTCTTGGAAGTGAACAAACTCTTTTTTCAGGACTTGGGGCGAACTTCCAGGGACCAAAGCCATGTGAGGGCAGTTATTGAAAATTTTTGACATTCCAACCACAAATGAGCCAATAAATACTTTCTCCACATGTGCTTCAAAAAGAAATTGGAGTGGGGTAGAAAGGAACTAAATTATGCTACCTTCTTTTTGCAGCCAAAACGTCTATACTTACAATGGCCACCTTCAAAATTTCAGCATCCTGGCATAGCGCCATGTCCCTCATGGTTTTGCTTACTGTGATGTCTTCCCAAAAAATGTACCTAAATCGCTATTACTTCCACACATTTTGTAGTAAACTAAAAACAGGCCCTTAATAAAAGCCTTGTGACTTTACATACGATAGAGTGTTCATTAAATGGGGGAAAGAATAAATAAAACTTAGTCTTAACCTAAACAATATCATTTTCAAAACTTTTCCAGGATTCTAATTTGTAGTCTTTAGCAAATAAGGGTAGAATTCTTTGAATTAAACGTCAAGGAAGAAGATTCAAAGGCAGAGGGGGTGGGGGTGGGGGTGAAGAAACCTTGCTCTTGCTTAATGACTTTTTCTTCCAGTTCGCCTTACCTTTCGGTCCCTTTCTCCTGAGTGACATGGTACTGCAGGGGTGTTAGCCGCTTCCTCAGTTCCTGCTGGGAAAAGACCACCTTACAGTTCTTTTTATCCCTACATGACCCTGGAAAGAGAAAGGATATGGGAGAAGGAGGCTTTTCAGTTTGAACCCTAAATAATTGCTTTGGCTGGCTGCTACAGCACAGCTTGTGCAGTCAGTTGCACCAGACCAGTCCCTAATGCACACACTTACCTGAATGGCTGCTGATTATTTCTCTCAGTTAAAGAAAAAAAAAAGTTCCTCAAGATTCAGGTGATTGCACTGGAGCACTGACAGCGTGCTGCAGCCCGAACTGCTAGAATGTGACAGTAAAAACTCACCGAGCACTCACGAGATGGTAGTGCACCCTTTATGTCTCCAATACCTTAAACTTCTTTTTTAATGAATTTTAAAAGTATAACTCTATTCACACTGTATGTATAAGATGATGGGCATATAGTGTTACACAATAACCCTCCATTCAATAATTTTGTGTCTTAGGAGAGAGTGGCTTGAAACCTTCGTCATTCAATTTCCAATCTGGGTGTTTTAGATACCATCCTATTTTTTAAAACTCTAAAGATACAGTTTCCATGACCAGGGACTGTTGTTCTCTGTGATTCTGTCTGATACTTTACTAGGTTCTGCAGAGTTCTTAAAAACAAATGTCTCTTTAAAGGCTGTATCTTACCATGTTAAACAGGCAGCAAGAAACTTTTAATAGACTCCAGGAGAAGGCATTTCACTAATGCAGATTCAAAAAGTTCCAAAGAAAGGGTGATAAAAATAAGGAGGGGGAAAGACCAAGAGAAGAGGAAAAGTGAATGTGATTTTACTTAGAGACCTACCTTTTCTTTTTGCAAAGTATACCTAGGAACAGTTCACTGATTAAGTGTATTTGAATGGTGAAATAATTTTAATGTGATTCTAATAACAATGGCAGCTTTTATTTCAACCTGTACAGACTGCAGTAAAATGTTCAGACAACACCTGTTTATATGTAGTATTTTATTTTACCTGCACAATGAGGGAAAAGGAATGTAACTCCAGGACAAGGCGACCTCGCTGGCTGCAGTAAAGCCACTTTTCTTTGCCATCCATCTCAGGGAAAAAGAGGCTCGCAGATGGCCCTACCTGAAGAATGTTTTGAAGTTAATAAAAGAAATCTTGCTTAGTTTCCTGAATATTAAACTCAACTTCTTTTAAAATATTAAGAAATACGATTGAGGAGTAGAAACGCTTTCTACTTCTTTTACTTTCAAGGCATCTAATGTTCCCGTGTGAGTTCACTGAAACACAACTAGGAGACAATTAACTAACCCGTCATCCCGATGGTGGGATGGAAGAAGATATCAGCTTCCAGACCCAGGGCCACCACGACAGGGTGGCTGACTCTCCAGGAGGAAAGTACAGAGGCTGGAAAAGAGCAAACCAGAGGCAAGCGGAAAGGTGCACGGTGGAACAGGCCCGTGGGCCATCCAGCAGCGCCTCTCCCGACGCTACACAAGACACGTTGGCTCTGCTCCGGGCCCGGACAGATCCATATAGGAAGAGCTGGCCTGCTGCTAATGGCGTGCTGGTCTCCGATCTCACTGGACTTCCCTGCACGCCCGCACACTCCCCATATTACACTAGGCTTTATCCAAACACCTCCTACTTACACTGTTACTATTTTCCAAGCGGTAGACAGAAATGTTTCCTGGAGAAATGTTTGTCCTCTCAGAACAAGCCTCTCCACAGCTTGAATGCAGAACTGCTCTTTCTTAAATAACCAGGTGACTGTGATGGGCCCCTTTCTGTTCAATTCGCTGCAGACGTCTTAGATGTTACCTTTCTGTTTTTATTTCTTTATTTGTTGGAAGTGTTGCATCTTTGTTGCTTTTTGTTCCAAAAGAAATCATTAATTGAAAATTTATCACGACATAATGTGCTGGTTAAAATTATTTTCCCCAATGGCATGGATAGTTAAAATCTGTACAACTGGAATTAAACAATTCTGTCCCCAGTATTTTTGTTAATATATGTTCATTCATACAAAAAGACCAATTGTGTTCCCAAAGTTGAGAGAACTAAGCTACCCATCTGTATGTCATTTAGTACAAGAGAAGCAACTGCAGGTTTAAATTACATGGTATTGGATTGCAATTTCCTAACATTGGATGCTTTTCTGCTTTTTTACCTTGAGTCATTTACTAAGGAGTGTTCATAAAAAGTAGCTTAAAGCACAGATGCTTGCAAATCGTTTAGGCAAAGATGTTTCTCTCTTTTTCATTCTCCCTCTCTGAAAAAATCTCCTTTTTCGGAAGAAAAAGACTAAAAGTGTTGGTCACTTTTGACAAACCATGTCAAGTGTTTGTATAAGGAGAAAAAGTAAAATTGAAAACATCTGATTGAAGTAAATAACACAGACGTAAAAAGCTTTGCTGGTGAATGAGGTGTGCTGAAGAGACTTTATTTCCTAGTTTGGAAATTACTTTTGATCCGAACATTCTTAAAAACAGGTTATTTTCAACGACGAGCCATCTCATTAGCTGTGCTGCAGAGACCTCGCTTCAATGGCGAGCCCTGAAAGAGAGCTGCTGTGCCCCTTTGTTGCTCGCTGTCTCACTTGGGAGGGGGATAGAGACTTCACTCCAGCCTTTCTTTGTTTGTCTTTCAAGAACCACTAAAGCAGTATTCACACAAATTTTGTAGGAATGTGCCCTGTGTCATAGCCTACAAATTATTTGGTTTTGGTGCACTTAAAGGTCATCTTCCAAATTAGCAAAATTTTCCTACATCCTGGCTTTTCAACCTTAAATATAAATATTGTTTCCTAACTGTAAGTGAGGTTTGTTCTTTAAGAAATGCTAGTGCTTATTTAAAGTTGTCAACTTTGTACATTTTTATGCTTTGGTCATACTATGTTCTCAAAATAATTAGGCTTTTTAAGTAGACCTAATAGCAAAAGGAAGTATATGTCATCTAGAAACAACTATTGTGATTTTATATGAAACAACTCAATGAGAAGTTAGTCAGATTTTCATAAATTTCTTGCCACATAGTTTAATAATATACTTCCTGGACAATCAAAAGCTATACTGTTACATTAGCTCTTTAGCATCCTAACCCAAAATTGGCATCTACAGAATGGGGCAGAGTAGGTGTACATTGTGAGTATGTGAAACACAGTTTATTCTTATGGTATTATTTAATAATTACATTAGTTTCCATGCAAACAACTGTAAACCAACTTTTGGCCCACCCTGTATAAACACAGAAAGGCTTCACTTTTGTCTCTGATTTCCCTTCTTCCTATCAGACTCACTTTTCTAGGGTCATATGGTGCCACTGCTAAATTTCAAAGAAATCATTTCATTCTGAAATTCTAAAATAATTCACTGGATGGTTTCTCTTTACTATCTTCACTTAGGTACTATAATCTTCTTATTACACAGGGTAATGTTAATGTTCCTTTAACATTAATATTATTTGACATCTGTTCGATGACCTCTAAATTGGCTTAGAAGTATGTTATGGAAAGATTTTTCCCTTTATTCAATAGAGTACTTTGAAGGCAGAAGTGTGTGTGTGTGTGTGTGTGTGTGTGTGTGTGTGTGCAACACAAAGTATACTTGAGGGAACAACACTGCCACTTTGGTATCTCATCACAACACCACTCCCTACACAGTTACTTTGGTATAGATAAGATCCATCTTGGACCCAAACCAAGGGTATTTATTTACTGAAATATGCCCAAAGTCTCTTTTTACACTAGGGCTTCTTCCACGTTGTTGTCTGAAAGGTAGTATTGCCCTGAAACTCCAATGGGAAGCTTTCGCTCTAAGCAGTAATAAACTTACAGCAAGAGTCCATGTTCTGGCTCTGCCCACTACTCAGTCATGTGACCTTCGGCAAGGCAATCTCTTGGACTCTGCACTGCCCCCTCCCAGCTCTGCTCTAAGGCTCACAGCAATTATCACTTAGTAAACACTGTCTGAACCAGTGCAGCATTACTTATCATTCTGATTACAGTAAATTCTGAAGTTAAAACTATATTTGAAAAGGTAGCCAGGTCAGGTATTTCAGTGTGCTGCAATAATTCCCTACTTATAATAATTCCCTCAGAGCAGTATTTTATTCATGTTATCATTTAAAATGATTAAAATAGGAATTTAAAGAAGAAAACTAAATTTAGCAGCTACTATGTGCCATGCCCATTTCTAGACACTTTTACATAACTATATTTAATGCTCTCAGTGATTTTAGGAGGTAGATCTCATGCCTATTTTACAGATACAGAAACTGAGGTTCATAGGTTTGTTGTAACTTACTAAAGACAAAAAGCAAATAGGTATATCAATGCAAACTCAGGGATATCTGACTGCAAAGCCAATGGTCATTATACTATTTTCTGTGAGGAAAAAATATGCTGCCACTTACTCCTGTAATTATGCAGTAACTTTCAGCTTAAAAACTATCAGTAGCAACTTAAGATGATAAGAGAGAAAAGTTATCCAGTACATCCAGAAAAAAATAAGTACATTTGTATATTAGCTAACGCCTGTTCTCCTGGTGTTTCGGAAAGCGTAGGGTCAGTGACAAGGTTCAAACAGGATTCTAGCAAAGTCTATAAAATGTTGAAAGGCTTTTTAACTTCCTGTTAAGAAGTAAATCAGATCTGTTACCTAAATCTTAAAGCACTTTTAAGTCATAAATCTTCTATTTCAGTGTGAAAAATCAAAACAAAGCCTAAAGATCCCATAACTGTAATTTTGTTTCTAAGATCAGAAAAAATAAAACTATTAAATATTTCCCCAAGATAATAAGTGAATAGGAAATAATAAGACTTTTGTTTTGCTTTGAGTTTACTAGGTTAAACCAGTAATATCCATGTTGAAAATGTTTGATACTATATTTAAAAATAACAAACTTTGATTCTCATAATTTTAATTTTCAGCTGGTTATTAATTTGTCAAATTAGAAATCTGAACAGAATGTTATTACAGATATACTAGTGTTGGGTATTTCTAAATAAGTGCACGTATATAAAGTCATATCTAGTCCATTTTAAAAAGAAAATATAAAGTATATTCCATAAACCATGTTTTCCTGTTTGTTTGTTTTATATGCCAGTAATTCAATAAAGGCTTTAAGAAAAAATGCAAAGCACAGAGAAGAAAACCTCCATGCTTGTAAAAAAGCATGACCAATTCTTCTGATTTTTTCCTCAAAGTAGACCTACACTGGAAAAACATTCCAAGGGCCAACACATGATCTAAGATGTTGTGACACTTGTGCCTGCAGTGCTCTGATTTCCAGGAAACTCAGGTTTCAGGTCTTACTTTGAAGACCACTGATCTAACATTTGTTCTTACATTTTTTTTAACTGGGTGCAATTATTCTTTTTTAAAAAAATTTTATTACATTTATTGGAGTGACAAATGTTGAGTATTTACAGAGTGCCAGGCACTGAACTAAGTAAAATGTACTCATTCATTCATTCAATAATTATTTATTGAGCACCTGTTATATGCTGGCATTATTCTAAGTACTTGGAATATACCATGAACAAAATTAAGATTCTACTTTTGTGAAGCTACCATAAAGGCAGAAGTAAAAGAGGCAGACAAAGTATAATTTAAAAGTAAGTAAATTACATAGCTTACTAGAAGGTGGTAAGTATATGAAGGAAAAAAAAAAAAGACCCTAGGTAGAGCGAAGAGGACTGGGAGAGCTGGAAGGACGGGCTGTGGACTTACACAGAGAGGTCAAGCAGGTCTCACAGACAAGGTGCCATTTGGGCAAAGCCTGAAGGAAGAGAGGAAGTTGGCTGTGCTGATTTCTTTCTTTTTTCTCTCTTTTTTTATTGTTGTTCAAGTACAGTTGTCTCCATTTCCCCCCACCACTGTCCCCAAACCCAGCCATCCCCACCTCCCACCCTTGATCCTCTCCCCCTTTGGCTTAGTCCATGTGACCTTTATACTTGTTCCTTGATGTCCCTACCCCACCCCCCCGCATTGTCCCCTCCCACCTCTGATTTCTGGACACATATCAGAAATGGCCAATGCAAGAGATGAACACACTAAGTTCATACTCCAGTGGTAAAGACAAAACAGGTAACTGCAACACAGGTGCTAAAACCTGAATATGAATGGAGTAAATAAGCGACAATTCAAACATGCAAAGAATATATGTTTAAACCAGGAAATTTAAAACAATGTATCTTACTACAGTGTCTCACATTACCTTTGTTTTTCACTTCCAAGAGAAATCTTATTGAATACCCTTTCAGCAAAGTGCTGTACTCAAAATAGCTTTCAGAGAGTGTCCCGGGGAACTCGGAACAGAAATCAGGGAGCAGACTCTGCTACTTTACTCCCTTTCGCACTCTGGATCATCACCCCCAGTCTGCAGCCCTGCGTAAGAAGAAACCCAATAGATGTTTTACGTGTTGAATTTTGGATGGCCTACAGAGCAAAATCCTTTGGCCAAACGATGCTCCTAAACAAACAATGCTTTGGCCAAACCCTTCTGAGCCCCTTCACTAACTCTCCCCTTCAGAGTAACCTTTTGCTGATGGCACAGAACATGTGTAACTTAAGCATAAAATTAGCATAAGCATAAAATTAGCACCTCAATTTAGTTTCCACTTTTTAAAACATTTTAATTTTCACTTTCAGATTCACTTTGATTTCATCTGTCTTCTAAGTCCAAACTATAACACAAAGAAAATAAAACTCCAGGTCTTAGGTGTGAGAAAGCAGACAAAAGTTTCTTTTTAAAGTAAAGATTTTTCTTTTCTATGGGTGAGAAAAATCATATATTTGTCACAGGGATAATCACATTTCATACCTTTTTGCTGTTTTTCTATCATTTCACCTGAAACAGTTCTGTGGATCAGCTTCAGCTACAGCCTATTGAGCCACGCACAGAGTTCTAAATAACATCAATGACCATTATAAGCGCGCCGAGGCAACCTACCCTTTTGAAAGTCTTGAGTTAAACAAGACCCTGTTTTAGTGGCACACAGTTGAATGACAGCATTGGTCTTCACATTTCCATGCTGAAGGTTTGAACAGATAAACTGAGAAATATTTTCAAGCAAGTTTTCCTTCCAAGTAAATACCCTGATAAATTCACCCCTATTCTGTTCACTCCTTTCATCTGTATACCCTTAGGATTAGTGTATTTACTCTGCAAGGTGCTATTCACAGAGGCTAATGTAGCATCTTGCAATTATTCTCAAATGTCTTCAGTTATTTCTGCTTTATTCTCCGGTTAGTAGTGCTTTGAAGATATAAACTATTGAGCCTAATATTAATCCATACTTTCTGCAACTACTTATCAAACATTGACAATGAATCAAGAACTGTGATGAGCACTGAAAGGTAAAAATGAGTAAGTCAAGGCTCCTGCCCTGGGAACCTAGCGGGAAGGCAAGAAAACAACCACGACGATGAGCAGCCTTATAAAAAAATATATGCAAAATTTCGTGTAAAGACACTTGACATAGAAGACATTAACACTCTTAAACTCTGTCCACCTAGACTGACTCTGTCCAGCTATAACTGGGATATGGAACACTCACAAAATCTGTGGAAACAGGGTCTACAGGGTCAGAAAGATTCAAATAGGGAAGAAATCCCGTCTAGACAAGCTGAGAGACGCAGGGTGATCAAACGGAATGGCGTCAAGGTGGCAAGTCTCCTCATCCTGAGGAAGGAGTGCAGGGTCGTTCATGCAACCGGTATCAGCTGACTTAACAAAGCGAAAAAGAGCCAGACTAAATTAGAGATTTCTCAGAGGAGAGACTGGGGAGCTGATAAATAAGGCAGTTTTATTTATCAAGGAGTACATGTGCAAACGTTCTCTCACAATAAATCAGTGGGAGTAAATACATTTTCCACATGTGAAGCCTATTAATGACTAAAAATTCTAGCCTTTCACAGAAAGTTCTCATTTGTGAGAGTGCATGATTTTCCTCAGAGGGGACAATAGGGAGCTTAACTGCTATGTTCATCCTGACGAAACATTCACCTGAACGACTCTGTAAGATAGAATCCACATTTTACATTTCTGTCTTTTACTTGTGCGTTACAAATTTTTAATTTTTGAAATCATGTGTAGTAGTAACTTTATCAGCATTTTTTAAGTATCCCAAAAAAAAAAATAAGCAAAAACAAAACACCAAAGTATCAACTCTTCAAAATGTAATGCAAATACTAAGAGCAATGATTTTGATATTAATGTGGACCATAAAGCCTAGAGTTTAGGAAAATATTTAAAACATGTTTTAATCCAAAAAGCATTTTCTGTGTTGCAAAGCATTTGAGTAAAAAGAGAACTTTTAAAGGCATTTCCATCATCAAATGACAGTAGTGGAAGTGAGAGTCATTTAACTTCAAGTCTATCTGATTGCATGTGAAACGTCTGACAAAGTTGGAGTTCCCTGTTTTTAATTTTTTTTTCCAGTAAGGGTCTTCACCAGAACATCATAGCCCATACAGAGAAAAAAATTAAAAACAGACAGGCTCATTTCCATTCTACATTTCACATGCAATCAAAAAGACTTGCACGGAATAGCTTTCTCTTCCATGCTTCCTTGTCCCCTCGGGAACACAGACTGCAAGGGAGATGAGAGGTAACCACCCACAGAAAGGAAGGAGAGGAGCTCTCTCTTAGGTTATGATGCAGGATTTTATTTAAATGTAACGTTTTCATTAGAAAAAAATGAAGTTTATACTGTCTAAGAGCTTACTTTGTAAATTTCTAAAAAATTGCATTGCTGCCCAAATCAATTTTAAAATCTAAATTAATTATGCACAATAAGCAGAAAACAAATCTGCAACTGCTATTCAATAAGACAGCTAAGTCTAAGTCCATACATTCCACAAAAATCTGGTGGATTTTGGAGGAAAAGAGCAAAAAAATTCATAATTTTCTTTATGACCCAGATAATTAAAGAAATGTGTACGGATTCTCTTAAATTCTTCCACATCTCCTGAGAGACAGTGAACACAGGTATTTCAGTCATGTTTGCATGCTGGCACCTCGCAATGTGCCTGGGCAACAGTAAGCACTAAATAAGTACATGTTGTACTTAAATGTTCATTCAGCTCTCCATTTTAATTATTGCTATTTAAATTTTCTTCCTAAAAGATATTTTCTAAATGATATCTTTGGCTATGTTTTTTAGAATTTAGTTTAAAAACTGCAACAACTGTATTTGCTTAATAAATCAGCGAACTTATAAAAGGAATAAATGATGATAGATTAAATTTTTTCTTCTGTTACTATTTTGAATCCTTTATTACCTCTCAGGAGTTCCACATTCAAATCTCTTATGACTACTATTCCATTAACTCTCTGGATTTAAGACTATGAGATTACCTAATCGAGCATTACTGAAAATACACACTGGCTCTGAAAATATGCTAAGGTTGTTCCTCTTGGGGGTGGGGGTCAGAAAGTTTCCACAGTCCAACCAGGTTACATGGGTTTTTTAACGAAGACCTCTTATGGTGATGTATACTACGAAAAATGTGGTATTTTGACACACCATTATTTTATGCTCCACTGAGAAAGTAAAAAAAGAGTTGCCAGCCTATGACACAATACTTTGTTATCACAATGATCTTTTTAAGCTGCAACCCAATTATCAAGATGATAAAATGTAGAAGGAGCACATCTCAGAATTTATAAAATTTGACAATATGCAGTTTCTCAGTGAGATGATGAGGTATGATTTAGAGGGTATTAGTAGAACTAGTGTTCCTCAGATCATAATTTTTTTTGAATTTTCATGAGTTTATTTGAGCTAAACTAAAAGCATATGTTGGGGGGCAAGATCCCAAGTGCTCCCCCTTAGATTATAATTTAGAAAATAGATGAACTTCTAGTCAAAATTCCCCTAAGACGAAACCAAGGCCCAAAGAAGTTCCTTGACATGGTCACACACCTGGTTAATGAGAGACAGGTTCTCTTGTCGGCAGCCTTCCTCTCCCAATTTATTCATTCACTACATTTCTCTCTTGAACCCATGCTTTGTTGTGCTTTCACATCTTTTAACATACTGATCTTCTACTAACCCATATGCCCACATTCCATTCCCACCCCCATGCTGCCACCCCCCACCCCTACCACCTCCTGCTAATTACATCTACACATTCCTTCAATAGCCTTCAGAAAAACTGTCATTGCTTCAAATCCTATCCAAGAATCCACCTGGGCAGAAAGAAGCACAATGCTTCTCACTTCTACTTTCTTCCTCCACAGTCAAGAAAGGAGGAAGTGTTTATATATTATAGATTCATAAAGCCATCAAGTATATAACTTGCTTCATCCTATAGAAAACAAAATTTGGACCCAAACTGGCCATCTTTCTCACGAGAATGTACATTCCTTAAAAACAAAGATCACATTGTTTACAATGTGTTATTATTTTGATACATACAATGATGCTACTTATTCACACCCATTCATTCATTCAACAAATATTTATTGAACACCTATTCTGTGACAGACACAGTTCTAGTTGCTAAGATGTAGCAGTGAACTGAATAGACGAAAAAAGCAAAACAAAAAGTCTGTCTTTCTGGAGCGCATTTTGCAGTAAGAAAGGATTTTCCTGTATTAGGAAAAGATTTTGACTGATCAAACCCATCACCTCTCCCAGACTTATTTGACAAGCCACCCCTTCCTTTTTTAAAAAATTTTCTAGTTATTCTTCCTTATACACAGAGATTAAAGTTGCACAAAGTAGATTTCTGGGAAATGTCAGACAATGTTTACACATGAGGCCAATATCTAGTGGTGAAAAAGTTAACAAGAAAGTTTTATCATTCTCAGCTTACAGATGAAGAATGGAACAAAAAGGTACAAATCAGATTCTTAGGGTTGAAAAAATAGGTTGTTTCTTCATAGATACCAATAATAAAATGGCAAGCTCTGAAACTTGTGATATATAAAATTTGCACAAGATATATTAAAATATTACTCAAATGGAATATAACATGCAGAACTGTATGATTCTGTGAGCTAACGTGCATTTCTGCAACAAAACAAAATCTTAAAACCTACAGCTATAGAATTTTGAGTTTTTTCACTTGCTTAAAGTTCAAATAATCTAATGATTCAAATAAGCATTCCATTCTTTGTTTGCAAATATGTGGCTGAACATAATAAATAATATATAATGTTGAAGGAAATGCTTATTACCATAGTAGTTACTGAGTAAGCTTCAATTCTATAAATGTATGGCTCTTACAAATCACCCAAATAACTGGTATCTTTGTCATTTCATAGTGTATTTTTATACCATGTATTTTATGTGACTAATACAAATTCAAATATACTAAATATAAAAAGGGAGAAAAATAAGGGATTGAAATAAATGAGACAGGGATTTTAAATTTTCAAATAAATGGCTGATTTTAAATGCAAAGGCACAAGAAGTAATTAGAGATAATTTGCCAATGCGTCTCAGTAAAATTTATTTGAAGCATTTTAAATGAAAATGCATCTAACAAAAGCAGCCACGAGAAATTTAACCACTATATAAAATGTTTAGGATGAAGTTATAAACTAGAAAAGACTGATAATGAAAAGTCATCAAGTATCTAGCCTCTACATTAGCAAGTCTTTTATATTGTCATTCATGCCTTAGTCCTTCATTAAACGCGTCTGTTAAGAGTCAAAGGTGGCTCGGTCTCATTTTAATAAATCTTTCTATGATCTGTCAGGAGACATTGTTGTGAATATGTTTAGACAAACAAACATCTAATAACTCTACCTACATAATTACCCAAAAGTCCTTATTGTCTAAATAGTTTAACCTTATAGAATTATCGTTTGTTTTTAGAACTCATATGCTTTACATTCTTTACAGTCATTACTGACTAGAGAATTTCTCAAAAAAACTAAAATTTGTTTTATTTTTTTGTTCATGCCCATTTTATCTCTGTTGCTACCAGATGCTGCTTATATATTTTATAATTAATAAATGATATGAAGGATTTATTTCATATTTAACAAAAAGTTAACAAAATCCATATTTAACAAACCATATGCCCAACACCTTATTCATACAGATGCATAGTTCTATAATATTTAACCTTGTGCAAAAATAATTTTTAAAGCTCATGTAGTAATTAGATGTTGTATAGCAACTCTTCGACATTAACTAAAACTTCATTATATCATTGAGCTACTAAAACATTTTGTTTAAAAATATATAGCTACATCAGAGTACGCATTAATCAACATTTTAAATATAAATTTTCTTAGTTTCCAAAAATATTTTAATTCATGCAAAAAAAACAATTCATGCTTAACAGTCAACATATTAAACTAATAACATTTTCAAGATTCTATAAAAATCCAAAACATAGCAAAACAAAATGTGAAATTTTCTCTAATTCTTGGGTGGTCTGCTGAAGAAAATTTAGCTTTATATAAAACTATAAATTACTGTTAAATCAGCTATTTGGATAGAAGATAAGTTAATTTATGAAAACTTGTTTTAGTTTATAGCAAGTCTACACATGAAAGACAGTTTCAATGAGATGTCCAAGCATAAGGAAGTTGGAATCCTATTGAAAATGGAAAAAGGTTTTGCACTCCACAAATATTGTTTGAACGTAATATAAGCAGAAAAATTTGTGGTTTGTAAATCCATATGTTCTTAACTGGATATTTTTTACATACTTTTGTTTAAGTTTTCACAATGTACCTATGTGCTGGTATCAGTGCCCTTTCCTGCTGTGGAAGAATGTAAATCTAGTGCCATCTACTGGAAAAAGTGGATATTATTCAATCAATTGCAAATTATTTTATGAACAATGTGAGTTGAAATATGTATGTCTATTTTTAAAGAACTACTTATCTCTTTTTTTAAAGCCTTACCCCAGAGGATTTTTAATATAATCAAATCGGTTAGATAAGAGGAAGACATAAGAATGGTGGAAACTGCAGAATAGAGGGTGTTAATTTAAACAGGTGGGAGAGAATTCCATTGGTGATTATCAATAGAAAAGTCAGAAATACTGTGTTCTGATCAGTTTTATGTTGGTTTCACGTGTATCTTTTGTTGTTTAAAGAGATCTTACTTATTTACTTTTAGAGAGAGGGGAAAGGAGGGGGAAAGGGAGGGAGAGAAACATCCATGTGTGAGAGATACATTGATCGGTTGCCTCTCACGTGCCCCCAGCTGGGGACCTGGCCTGCAACCCAGGCATGTGCCCTGACTAGGAATCAAACTGGCGACCTTTCAATTCGCAGGCCAGCATTCAATCCACTGAGCCACACCAGCCAGGGTGAACGTGTATCTTTTAGAACACAGGTTATGAACTTAGGATCAAAGAGTCCTCTCTTAGGAGTTTCAGAATATTTAACAAAATTTTTGAAATTATACCCAAAAGTGTTTGTAGTATGCATATGTAACTTTTATCAAATAACCATGAAAATGGTTCATCTTTTCATGACAAAAAGGTTTTTAAAAAACTAAAATAGAAAGCCAATTATTTAGTAGGTAAACAGCACATTGATAACTTTAATTATTCTTTAAAAGGTAAATATAATATCAGATACCATTAATGAACTACTGCCAGCACAAACTTAAATAGTAAGTAGTACTTCTTATTTATGGATGTTGCTGTAGTACATATCTCTTTATCAGCATTTCTTCTTTACAAATGGAGAATTCAGAGCATAACAAACAATATTGATTTGCTTCAGACAAAAGTGGTCAAATGAGCCAGAATTTTTAATTCTCATAATAAGCATAACAGGCACTTATTCCCTTCCTCGAACAGGTTATCTAGCACCAAAACTCAAACTGTTTGAGAGAAAAAGTAAAAGCGAATCTGGATAATATACATTGAATCTGTGTTACTTGTTATCTGTGTAGCTACTACGTGATTCAGACCTGAGATGTCCACTTGTTGTATTAATACCATGAAGTGAAAAAACAGACACTATTTTTCACTCAAAAGACAACCAAACTACCATTAACTTACTTTTAATCTTCCCGTATAAAAGAGCCTCAATTAAGTTTGTATCTGTTATGGCTATCATGTCACCTACATGCAAACTCTCTAAACGTTTATTCACTCATTTAACAAAGGTTTATGAAGTGCCAGGCGCTGCGCGAAGCTCGTGAAGCCCTAGAGCCACGAGGCCCTGACTAATTGAGAGCTCCAGTTACACAGATTATATTCTATGACTTACAAACACCATTTGCAAAACATCTCTAAGACCTCCAATTTCTACATTAGAAAAAAACTGCCGCTGAAGTCAAGTAAGAGCAACAACTACACATTATGTGTATGATGTTAGAGAAGACTATAATTCATCACTGTAATTAGTACTATTTAGACAAATACTCTTACTTGGCTGAAAACTACCATGATAACTAGTCTAAGCTACAATTAGACTCAATTTTATCAAGCACTGAAACTATGTATAAAATTGTGCCTCTTAATCCCTCCTCAAACAGTGCTCCGGGCTTGACTAGAGGAGGATTCCAGTGTTCAAACAGGGAAACAGACCTGCCCTTCCACATCACCCAGCGGCCTTCTCTGTGAATTTCCAGCCATGGATTAGTGCTAAGTTTTCAGTTTTGTTTTAGCTAAAGCCAAAAGTAAAAACAAATGACAGTTAAGAAAGTCACAGAATTTCAGAATTTAATAAATTATCTAATTTGAATTTCTCATTTTAAAGATAGACTAAAATCTGGGGAAGTTTACTGGTATGTTCAAGGTCACAGAAGTTAATTACAGAGCTGTGGTTAGAGTTTTCTGACTCCTATTCCAGTGCTCCTTTTAATACATAAAAGAAACTGTTACAGGATATTAAGAAGAAATTCTGAGAGAGAAAAATTACCTTTAATTACAAACATGAGTGAACCATAACTCAGATGCACTTAATAAGCTCTAAATTAAAATTATGCTTTATTAAAAAATAAGAAGTAAGTCAAAGCTGAAAAATTATAGATCGCTCTTCTGGGATGTGGCCTTCATACAGGTCAATCCAGTTATAATCAACTTTGAGAGACTGTTCCAATTATTTTTTAGTTCTGGAATTATTTTGTATTGAATAATACCTGAAATTAGTAGAGTACTGGCTTGGGAGCAGAAATCTTTTTGATTTACAGAGATTTTTGTTGTAATGGGTTTTGACCAGGAACAGTAAATTAAAGCAAGATTTCAAACTTTCACCTTAATTTCCTATATCTCCAATTTTGACCTCTTCCCTCCCTACCTGTACAAAGTAATAAGGGCTAGAATTCCCATTAGATTTTATTTTTATTTTCAAAATTGAAATAGTTTGTTTCATTATTGTTGAACTTAATTTCTTCAACATTTTTATACTTCTACAAGTAAAATTCTGTTTGAGAAACAGATCGAGATTTTGCTAATATTCATTACAATGTAAACACCAGAAGACTGACTTTGATAACACTTTAGAAGTAAGTGGTGTTAACTGGCTAGGGAGTTAGAGAATACTATGCTAGCCAATTCATTTATCAAATTAAAGTGGGTTTGCAAGCCAGAAAGATGGAGACTTTCTCGGGGCTTCCATCAGCACAGGGTAAGACTAACAGACATGTGTTGTATATTCATAGGATTTGAATTCTGGTTCATTAGGATATATAATTAAACTAAAGAGATCAAAACAACATACTGAAAGGTTTATTTCTCAAACATAAAGTGCATTTGTGTTTCCTACTAAAAATATTGAAGTAAAAGATGAGACAAACTTAAACGTTTTGAAAAGTCTACTGTACTAGAAAATTACAAATACAGATAGCTATAGATATGTATAAGATATGTATATGTTAATTACATATACGTATAATGATACGTATATGTAATTTAGTGAACATTTATGTATGTTGCTCGCTATCTGCCCACCACTGCTCTAAGCAGCTTTCACACTGTAATCTATTTCATTCTTGCAGCAATCCTTACAGGTGAGTATTATTATTATTCAAATAATACAAATAAGGAAACCAAGACACACAACTAGTTAAGTGGCAAAGCCAGATTTCAAATCCAGTCAAGCTCCAGAATTTGTGTGATTAAGCACTGTATTATAATGGTTATTTCTTAAGACTTATAGGCTTTGTTAATTTATCTTTGAATCATTTTGATATCAAATTTTAAATAAATTTATCTCAGTTAAAGAATTTCATTATGAAATCCCTTAATATGTAGTATACATAACAATTGTAACATGAAAGTTTTTCATTTATATGTAGCCATGTATTCCTGAAAAAATACCCAACATGTGAGAATACCAGCATAGCTTTTGTGAATTTGCAGTACACAGAAGAGGCTAAGTATTTACAGAGACAACTGATTGATTAACGGAGTATTCCTCGAGACATGACAATCATGGAATTAAAGGATTTCATAATGAAAAACTCCACATCGCACAGGGACTACATTGGTCAGTATTCTCCCTCAAACTGATATACAATTCAACAGATAAACCCTGTCAGTTCTACAGCCTGAATCACTGTCTGATCCATCCTCCTTTCCGAAGCTGGTGTAATGACCAACTGTTAAGGCACTCAGCAGTGCATGGGTCCCTCCAGCCTCAAACTCCAGCCTACTCTGCAGTGGCAGTGCAGGGGCCTGGCTGGCCGGGTGGGGGCCCCCATGCATTAAGCTTCATTAGCCTCTCATGTCACCAGAAACAGACATAAAATTTGTTTTTTAAACAAAAAGATGCTTACTATTCAAACACAGCTTGAAGACAAATGCCTTATCCTCCCTTCTGATCAAGTTGCCAAACCAGTCTTCTTACAGAAACATCTGGAACCAGCACTGACCTTCTACCATACTAAACCAGTAATCATAAAATGCAAATCAAGTCACGACATTCCCCCTTTATCTCTTCCCTATGATCTAAATTCCTTTAAACATCAGATAAGCTGTTTCCCCATGTGGCTACCTTTCTTCCTCACCTCTACTGCTTGCCTCACCCACCCAAGCAAGCCATATTAAATAGTCTGATTTCTCTAAATACACCTTGCTGTTTCAAGCCTTAATATTTTGCCCATGCTACTCCATACATTAGAAATGTCCTTCCCCCTCTTTGGACCCTTAGCTAACTAATGCTCACAGATTGAGTTCAGCTCAAACATTATATCCTCAATGAGGCCCTCCTTAAACTTCAGAGACCTCCCCTACCTTCTAAAATTTCTTCCCCTAAGCAAAGAGCTAGAACCATCCTCATCTGGATTCCCCTAACGTCCCAGGCATAAATGCTTTTGGTCCAGTCTTAGCAGTCCTCACACATTCCATGTCCATCCTGTACCAGCTAAAGCAATCACCCTGGTCTTGTTCATCTTGTATCCTCACTGCTTCACACACTGCCTGGCACTCACGGTTAATATTCAACAAATGTTTAATGAGTTGGAACTAAATTCTCTATACAAAATAGTAATAGATATGTGTACATTAATAGAAAACATAAATAATATTGACAGTAATGTTCACAGAAAGTATCTGACCATTGTGATTTTCTTAAGAAAGTATTAAACTTATACAAGCACATAATGAAATTTTGGACTTCTACGTATAAAATCACATTTCTTAAAAGTGTGCTGGTTCTAATTTAAGAACCAGTTGACACATACTATATTAATTCTGTTGATTTGGTAATTGTTAAGTAGAACATTTTTTCTTTTTAACTATAATAACTAACTTTATTATACTAAAGTTGTTCTTTTTAATTCTTTCTTTCCTAAAGCAATGGCCACATGTGAAATTAAAAGCGTTTCATTATCCTTTAACAAGATGAATGTCTTATTTTGTGTGATTTGGAGCAGTTTCTTATCAAGACTGCCAGCCTCTTATGAACAACATTATGATTTTCAGATGTGTAGTGAGCATTAAAGAACAAGAAGATATCGTGAAATATTAGTGACAATTATATCCTGAGCTAGGGAACTGCACAATGTTTCCAAGGGTTGTAAGGATTGTGGAAATTAATGTTACTCAAAGTAGAGTGGTGATTTATAACCAATTTCCGTCTTCAAATTAGGGCCCAAGTAAAAGAAAACGAAATTTAGCAAAGCATTATGGTGTATCATTTCCTGCAGCAGAAACACCCACAGGGACCAGGGCCCTCACTAGGTACAGTACAAGAAGCAGCAACCTGAGGGAAGCCCACAGGCTCGCAGGGCCACTGGCTGGCTCTTTGTCATCAAATGCAGCAGGTTGAATGCAGACATCACTGTGATATCTTCCCCAACAAAACGAGAGGCAAAGAACGGGGGCAAGAGCTGAGTAGGAGAAAAAAAGAAAAAAGTTAACACATCACAAATGTTAAGCACATTCATGGCACAATTGATGCTTTCGGTTTTATCTGGAACTGAACACACATACACAGTGCTGATAAACTTTAGATGCCTGTTTTTCAGACGGTGAGCTTACTTTCAACCCAGGATTATGCATATTTCATGAATAAAATAGACACACTACAATAGTGTAATCTGTGAACCCGTTTTGCATGCAGTTCAGAAAAGAGATGAACTTTGAAACAGTTGAAAGGAATTAGCATTTACTAAGTGCGTACCATGTGACAGGAACTGTCTGGGGCCTAATAAACACATTGTATCATTTCATTCTTGCAATAAACCTAGGAGGTAGGTTTTATCCCCCAATAAATATGTGAGGAAACCGAGGCTCAAAGGTCCAAGGGCACAAAGCAAATAACAAATGAAAAAGGATTAGAAAACCCTGTTACATCTACTGCAAAGCCATGTTCTTTCCTTACACCACACTGCTTTCTTCCAGCAATTTTTGCAAATCGCCCTCCCTGGAGAAGACTGTAAAATATTGTAAGATTAAGAGATTTCTTTTATTAGAGTTTCATTTTTTGTTAATAGGGAGCCAAATAACCTAGGGACAACTAGAAGACTTCACTTTAGAAACTGTGTTAAGTTTGAACAAAGCATAGTGAATACAAATTTTTCATTTGATTTTATAGATTATAATTTCTAGGTCAATTCTGTGAATAATATTCACAACTTAGTCTTAAAAGTGGTGAAAATATTTTTTTAATTTTTAGAAATGAGTCATGTAGAAGAATTGCAAAACTGTGTGATAAACTTTAGAGAAAAGTGCAGTTAGTGTTTAAAGTTTTGTACAATCTTTCAGTTAGTAAAGATTTAACTTCAAATGAAGATGGAAAATAATAGATTAATATTAACTTCTAATATTTTATTTAAAACTGGCATTGCAAGTGACCTTAACCACTAAATTTCAAAAATGGATATAAAATTAATGTCTACTTCATTTCCTGACCCTTAGTCCCCCCCCAAAAAATAAAAGCCTGTTCCTGGTCTTTCTGACCTCCTTGAAGAACAAACACATAATAAACAGTAATATATTTTACCAAATCACTCTGGAGTATATCTGACAAAAATCTGCTTGTATTAACATGCCTGAACTCTGACTTCTCCAAACTAAGCTCACTACAAAACTAAAACATTTCTGTGTGACTAACTGGAGACAAAAGAGGAGAAGAGGGAAGGTAAGTATTACAATGCACAGCCTGAAAGAACCATTAAATGTAAATAAACATGCCATTCTCACGAGTGATTGCAGAGCAGGGAAAAGAGAGCATTCCTTTAGAGCAGACTACTGACTAATAAAAGATCAAAGGTCTATACCTCACAACACTATACATAAAAATGTATTTTTTCCTTGCAACCTTCTTTGCAAGGAATGAAGTGTGCGCGGTAAATGTAATTACTTAGCAAAGCTGCAGCCTCACTGTGCTCCTGCAGCTGATCATAAAACGTCTTCCTATTCTGTTTCATCAACTGCTGTACCAGGCAGCCTGCACGCCTACCGATGGCTGCGGCCATCTGGCTTGTGTCAAAGCCAGCGCACAGGAAGAGAGGGAGTGATGTCACTCTGCAGGTCAGGCAAAGAACAAAGATTCATTCTACAATTAAAAGCTGAGGGCCTCAAATACCACCAGGGGCCCTCCAGCATGATATGACTGAATGATTTAACGTCTGAATGCTGTCGCATTTATTTTTACCCAAATAGCCAGGGCTCCATCTAGTGGCAAATTAGTTTTGCCCAGTTTTCTTTAAAAGTGAGCCCAGGTAGTGCTGCATTAGCACCAATGAAGTAGAACAACAAAGTGATCAATAACTTTCAGAACAGCATCGTCTTTTTACACTGAAGAATACAAAAAGCTTGTTTTGTCACAATGTTCTCCATTTCCAAATCTTACAAAGCATGCATTTCATAGGTTAGGATTTGATATGACCCAAACTATTTTAATGCTTTAACCTTAATTATAGTGAAAAGTAGCTATTTCTGCAAAATGCATACAAAGTGGCATTACTTATACACTTACACACTAAATATTCTAAATATTGACTATTCTAAAAACATGTAGCTGAGTGTAAAGAATGGATAGAATGGATCCTGCACCTGAGTACCTTGATAAAATCCAACTCATAATCTTATACCTCCGAAAAACAAAAGAATCACACTTAAAACAATTCTAACATGTGACACCAACGCAAGTTATCTCTAGAAGAGAAACAGAAACAGAAATCTTTTTATGCTGAAAAGATTTAACAAAATTATTTTTTTGCTCATGTTTTACACTTAACTTATGTTTGCAGTAAATGAAGTAAAACACTTTGGCAAACTAATCTAAAAGACAGAATGTATCTGCATAAAAGATAGGTTATCATAATGGATGTGTATGGGCTATGGGGTCAGATGGCCTGGGTTTGAATCCTGGCCCTGACCCTAACCAGTTGTTATCACCTTGGGCAGGTAACTTACACTCTCAATGACTCAGTGCCCTCTACTCTAAAATAAGTTAATTGGTAAAAAGGACTTGAAACACCCTTGGTATATAATATAAGCTCAGCAAATGTTAGCTATTATTATTGTTAAGTATACAAATATTGACTACATTTTTAAATTAAAGAATTAAAATTTTCGACTTCTGGCCAAGATGGAGGTGTAGGTAGACACACTGTGCCTCCTCGCACAACCAAAATAAGGACAACAACAATTTAGAAACAAAATAACAACCAGAACTGATGGAAAATTGAACTGCACGGAAGTCCGACTACCAAAGAGTTAAAATAGACACATTCATCAAGACCAGTAGGAGGGGCAGAGTTGGGCGGCTGGGCAGAGAGGGGTCCTGGCAAAAAAGAGGTGGCACCAGGTGGGCAAGGCAGCAGCTGACAAACCCCGAGCACACAAGTCGGCAGTGGGCTGACCCCAGGCGCAGGGTGGCAACGGGCAGACCCAGCAAAGGCGGTGATTATGAAGCCAGGCAACAGTATGCAAGGCAGCTGACTGACCGGGCAGTCCCACATTCACGCACAGATAAACCAGGTGAAACTGGGGAGCAAGACAGACCGTGCAACCCAGGGTCCCAGCACCAGAAAATAAAGCCTCAAAACACTGACCAAAAACACGTGTGGGGGTTGAGGTGCAGGGAGAGACTTCCAGCCTCACAGGAGAGTTGGTTGTAGAGACCCACAGGGTCCTAGAACGTACATAAGCCCACCCACATGGGAATCAGCACCAGAAAGGCCCATTTTGCTTGGGGGAAGTGCAGAAAGGACTGAAGTCCGACAGAGAGCAGAGCGAGCACCATTGTTCCCTCTCCGACCCCAACCCCACATAGAGTCACAACCCAGCAACTGGGTTGACCCGCCCTGGTGAACACCTAAGGCTCTGCCCCTCATATCTTACAGGTGTGACCAGACCAAAAAAAAATGGCCCAAACAGAAGAACAGATAAAGCTCCAGAGCAAATGCAACTAAACGACGAAGAGGTAGCCAATCTATCAGATGCACAGTTCAAAATACCGGTGGTCAGGATACTCAAAGAATTGGTTGAATTTGGTAGCAAATTATATGAAAAAATGAAGGTTAGTTACGTTAAGTGAAATGAAGGAAAATGCACAGGCAACCAATAGTGATGGGGAGAAAACTGGGACTCAAATCAATGGAGTGGACCAGAAGGAAGAAACAAACATCCCATCAGAATAGAATGAAGAAACAAGAATTCAAAAAAATGAGGAGAGGCTTAGGAACCTCCAGGACATCTTTAAACATTCCAACATCCGAATTATAGGAGTACCAGAAGGGGAAGAGGAAGAGCAACAAGTGGGAAAGTTATTTGAACAAATAATAAAGGAGAACTTCCCCAATCTGGCAAAAGAAATAGATTTCCAGGAAGTCCAGGAAACTCAGAGAGTCCCAAAGAAGATGGATCCAAGGAGGAACACACCAAGGCACATCATAATTACATTAGCCAAAATTAAAATGAAGGAGAGAATTCTAGAAGCAGCAAGAGATAAGGGGACAGTCACCTACAAAGGAGTTCCCATCAGACTGTCAGCTGATTTCTCAAAAGAGACCTTACAGGCAAGAAGGGGCTGGAAAAAAGTATTCCAAGTCATGAAAGGCAAGGACCTACATCCAAGACTGCTCTATCCAGCAAAGCTTTGATTTAGAATGGAAGGGCAGATAAAGTGCTTCTCAGATAAGGTCAAGTTCAAGGAGTTCATCATCACCAAGCCCTTATTATATGAAATGCTAAAGGGACTTATCAAAGAAAAAAAGATAAAAAAATATGAACAATGAAAGGACAGCAAACTCACAGTTATTAACATCCACACCTAAAACAAAAGCAGACTAAGCAGACACCT
>PVKM010007794.1:0-40561 GCA_004027735.1 Carollia perspicillata | reverse complement strand
CAAGGTCAACTTTTTCTCTTTGATAAGAGTAAAACACACAGGGTCTTCAGAAGACAATTCTGACAGGGTATGGAGACCATGACACAGAAAGAGATGACCAGACCTGGGTAAGAAAATTATTAGAAAACTCTAAGGATTTAGAAATACCTCAGTGCAAGCCCTAAAAGAACAGCGTTGTAGAAATGGAGATAAAAGGCCTAATTCCAAACTCATAAAAAGAACAGATGCAGTTTGACTGCTGGCAGAACCAATGTTCCTGCCTTGCTCTTGTCTTCTCACCCCTTCACTGCCTTCCACATACTGAGCACGTGGCAGGCCCTGAGCACATATTTATGGGCAAGACAGAAATCATGATTTCATAAAAGTATTTTTGGGTCAAGAAAGAAAGAACTTGGTTTTATTTTTGGCTTACAACTTAATGATCATGTAGAAATTAAGTAAACTCCACGGGACTAATTTTCTTCTGTTGAAAATGCAGTACCATTATCTGCCTCACTTGCTGCAAGCACTTCACTTTCCTTTCAAAGCTCTCCGAAGTCCATTATATCGATATCCATGGCTTTTACTACCTGATATATGCAAAGAAGGTGACATACGTCTCTAACCCCAGTCTGTCACCCTAAACCAGAACAATACAGCCACCAGATGGATGCCCACACGCAGCTCAAAATAAACATACTCAAAGTGAAATTGGTCACCTTCTTATTCCAAATTCCCCACTACCACTGCAAGGAGTCTAAAAAATATTCTTTCAAAAACCACTTTATCAAAAGCAGTAAACTTTAATGACAAAATCTGGCCCAACTGAGAGACTATTGTAAAACTAATAATTGATCTGTGAAATTCCCTGGTACCACTCACATGTCCCACCATTATACCCAGCTATCTCTTTTAACGAAGCTTAGGTTTACCCATACTACCTCTTGTACCCTGAAATTATTAAGTGTTTATGAAATATGAATGAATTAATGTATCAAAATCTGATGTGAAGTGTAATGCCCATATTTGCATATGTTGGTGCACCTATAGCTGAATTTGCCACATCTCCAAACAAACAACACAAAGTAAAATACAATTTATGATCAGGATGCCCAATGATACCATAGACTAGATAGGTGTTTGTGAACATAATTGCATGTCCTAGTTTCTGCAAAATATCCCTTAATTTTGTTCCTTCACTTAGAAAACAGGTGACATTTGACTCTGGGGGTTCTCTGAAATCATAGGATGAGAACTTGAATCAGAGATAACAGACGGGATTCTGAAGAGCATTACTTCAGTCTTCCATTTGAAAGAAACTAGTGGACATAGCTTAGAACACATTTTGGTAGCAGAGTGTGTATATGGATCCTAAACAAAACATCAGGAGGCAAAGTTGCTATTACTTTTTCCTGTTAATGATGTCTTAAAGGACTTGGAAAGTGATCCTCGCCCTCACCACTCTGTCTTTGCTTTTTTGGAGCTTTCTCACTCTGTGGTATCTCTGGTCAAGGAGAACTCCTTGCTTGCTGGATTTCAAATCAATCTTAATTAAGATCACAGCTGAGATAAGAACTCCCCAGCTAGTCTGAAAATCGAACATTTACTCAGTGTAGACTTGATGCATTCTTTTATATGACAAGGAAGGTAGAAAAGACTATGGTTCCTTATTCCAGAGGCTTGTCATAAGTCAGCAGAATGGAGAGTTTTGAAGACTTTCTTCTGCTCTTTTATTACTTTCTGCTATTTTATTCTTTTAGCAGCCAGAGCTGATTTACATTCGGCAGGGCTGGAGGCAGCTGGGGCAGAGCCCAGGTTTATTGAGGGTGACTGAGGAAGCTTAAGCTGATAAAAGGAAAAGTGCACACCAAACCCTAATCTGCATAAAGGGAGGCCAGGCTTGACACTATCGAAGATGCCACCTGTTTTCTGGGAGCCTGAACCTGCTTCTGTCTTGTTTTTGGGAGCCTGAACCTGCTTCTGTGTGTAGGTTCGGCTGTCACTGATTCCAAGGAAGAAGTCATGCATGCACAATAATGTCAGCTACCTCTGCACCCAAAATGCATCAATGCAAAATCATTGCTGCACTCAAACCCTGAAGAACCCATTGTTAAGCACATGGTTAAAAGGACCATATGTCATAGTAGAAAGACAGGATTTTCTTTTAACAGTAAGGGAAACTGATGCTTAGTAAAGTCAACTCATTACCAGAAAATATTTAAGTGCAAATGGGGCAAAAGTTTACCAAACAGAGCCATGCAATAGCTGCATTCAGAAAGCTTTATTCAATCTAATGAACTAAGCACAACCTATAGTCTCAACTACTCTAAGTCACCAGAAATGTAAGAGATAATGTTTTTTAAAGCATACCATTTCTTGATTACAAGAAGGAAGAACCTCAGTAGGTGAGAATCACAGAGACATCCTAAAATGGGTTGGTAACCATTTCAGTAGTATAAGAGTGCCTTGTATTATATTAACCCCCCAATAAGTAAAAATTTTCACTCCATAAAATTGTAAAAATGCTATTTGTAGGTACTAAAGAATGACAAAATGTGGGCAAAAACCTGAGGCCATTTGACCTTGGAAGGAAGAAATTCACGTGGGATAGGTTTTATAAATTTTACCCTTGGGTCACTCCATATTACTATGGTACACAATTCATGCAGAAAGCTGCAGACTTACTACTCTGATGTGGTAGAAGACAGAGACTAAAGCTGACATGCTGGCTGAAAGCTGAGAGAATAATCCTGAAAAGGAAAGGGTCGCAGTTGAGGCAGCCCCACCACGAACATACAAACTGCTCTCAAATCTATAGCTGACCCTGAATTTCACCTGCATAGGCGGAAACTCCCAAGGACCCAGCAGAAAACAATGACTGTAAGACTAAGAGCTGAGTAGAGCCGTCAGGGCTCACCACCCAATAGGGAACAACAGGAAGGGGCAGGGTGGAGCATGAATACTCCCAAATAAGATCGGTGAGGTAAACACATTGGATTTCCATTAAAACCCCAGAGGTGCTAGGCAAATCTGAAGGGAAAAAAATACCCTTACAAAGTATAAACCTAAAAACTGCACAATTTTAATGGAATTAACTAGTAATTCGTTTATTAGAATAAAATAACATACTCTTCAGAGGAGGATACCTGAAGCCCAAGCCTATAACGTATCATTTAAAATCTCCAGTATACAATCAATATATTCTAGCAATGTAAAGAAACAAGACAATTTTAGTTAGGATTAAAAGAAGAAAGAGTAGAAAAAGTGCCATATTACACGAGTGTGAAATTAGCGGAAACGGAAGATCTAAAGGTGAAAAATCAACAGATAAATTAATTACTTGTCAAAGAAGCAAATGGACATTCTAGAATCTCAAAGTAAGACACATGAATGGAAAATGTACGGATGGTTTTAACAGCAAACTGGAGCAGCAAAAGAAAATAGGGTCAATGATAATGGAAACATCGACAGGAACTGCCCAACCTAAAAGGAATAAAAATAATAGGTGAACAGAGCCTCCGTAACCTGTGGGATGATATCCAGTGACTTACTGTGTGTATTTGTAAGAGGACTCCTAGAAAGGAAGGAGAGAACAAGTTGTGGACTATTTATTAACAATTATGATAATTATCACTTACATTTGTTAAGTACTTACCATGTTGTAAGCATTATGCTAAGCCCTTGCATGCCCAGTATCACATTTAGTTCTTTTATCAACTCCATGTGTTAGGTATTAGTACACTCCAATTTTTTAAATGTGTAAAATGAGACTCAGAGAACTTAAGTGGCATTCCAAAAGTTCTCCCAGTGACAGAAAAACTTAAGTACTCTGACACATATCTTAAGTTCATTGGATCCCACACTTGTTCTTCTAAGACATCTTACCTTTCATTAATAAGTCTCATTAAGTATTTCAAGTATTCTGAGTCTATCTCTATTACAGTTTTAATGGGGATGTTATTCTTCATCCTCTCGTGGAAAACTAAGAGAAAGTGTTTCAGCCATTATGATGTCATGGCAACATTTTACATGTTTTTTTAAAGTATATTGTTTTAGAGCCAGTTCATATGAACTTGCAAGAGCCGATTATAGCAGATATCTTTTACTAGGTCTGTGTTCAATGACATGAGGCTAATCGCTTCAAACTGGCATGACAGAGCATTTACATGGCAGAGAGTGACTCACACTACAAACTGGGGCTTTATTTCCACTCCACCCCCCATTCTCCCTGCTCCCAAGAGCCAGTAAAAACATTGTCCGGCACACCACTGAAACCTACCTCAATGGCTTACAATAAAAACTATTTGTTTCATGAACACACATAAAAGAAATCAAAGATAAAATTTATCTTCATGTGCCACATAAATCAAAGGGCACGTGATATCATCAACTTTTTTTTTCTATATGTGGGCTCCACTTTCTTCTCTGCATTGGTCTATTCTCAGACAGGATCTCGTTTTGTCATGAAAAGATGGCTACAGAAATTTCGAGAGGAAAAGAAAAAAAAAAACCGCTTGTCCCTCTCTTGGTTGTCCCAGATACGTTAAGATTAACGTTATCAATTTCATTTGGTTCCATAACTACCTGGTCATCCAATTTTGTGGCCCAGGACAAAGATCAAGCCTAAGTCACATGCCTCTGTATGGAGCTGGAAGTGGGAGCCCTACCCAAGCACACAACTTGAGGTTAGAGGAGCTGCAGTTCCTCAGAGGGAAATGGGGGCATTTTTACCAAAGGACGGGAATTCCAAGCTACACAGCAAACATAGTAACAAACATCCACTGTTCTCAGCATGTACATGGATATTCTATTTTAAACTATGGTCTGAAATAGAAATCACAGTGTGATTCCTAGACCAAAACAGGGAATAAAGCTGATGATACCTTACCAAGATTATCAGGACTTTTCGCCCTGCTCGAGTATGCAGACGTTTTAAGTCCACTGGAGGCCTCTCTCATGTAATACCTCCCTTGCCACTGAACTAATTGGGTAAGATCTAAACCAAATTCCTTAGCAGCTGAATATTGTCCACATAGTTTCTTAGATGCTGTCTGGTCACCTAGCACACTCCTGGGGCAGTGTGGACAAACACCATTGAGCAGGTTACAGGGTAAAACAAAAGGAAAGGCAAACACTTTATTTTTCCAATGTTACAAGTGTAAAAATAAAGAGTTTAAACTTCTGTGGGCTTTTCAAGCGATCTGGGATTTAGCATAAGATATATTAAATGCAACCTGAAACCCTGACAAAGAATGTGATTCTACGTTTTAGTCTTATTTCAAATGAATGAGGCTGCCAGTTCCCACTTCAGCGACAGTATTTTGCAAAGCCAGGCTTTGCAGGTTGATCCTGCTGCACATACAGATTACCCAAGAGCTGCACTGCTCGGGTCCCCAGAGCGAAGCAGTAGTCCTTCGAGACACTCCTAAAGACACAAGCAGAGACTTAAATCTCTGGCTTTCAACTGACTTTCCCTCCTTACACTTTCCCTTGTTCTTTGAATGGGACACTCCTGTCATAATGCTTCATTCTGCCTTGGATATGTTTACCATCTCCTTTTACCCAAAGTGACACTGGTCCACATATTTCCAGACCAGAGTCTGGAGGGGGAACAAGGCATTCCGCTGGTCAGATATCTGGACAAAGTTCCCTATTATACAAAGAGATCACTTTTTCTCTAAAACATAACACTGCACTTTGTAATTGTTGGATCTCAGACCTTGTCATTACTGCTTTTGGAAATACGCAAAGTTGTATACATTTCAATCCATCCTCTCAACTCTTCATTAACTTAAACCCAATATTTATTACTATTTCACATTTATTTGTATTGTTTCTTTTCTGCCACACGATCTCTCTTCTCTTTGTTCCAGCCACTCTGAATCCTGACAACATTTTGAGACCTATGTCAGATCTCATCACTTCCTGCCCAACTATTGCCATCCATGTTCATTGTCCAGTCATGGAAAGCCTACATCACTCACCATAGCTCATTTTAATGCTTCTTTTTTACATTTTTAGAGCAAAAGCAACTTAAACAGGATTTAACAGTTCAGTACACAACTTTGTATTCCTCGTATGTCTAAATTTACAGCGACACTTATTACTGTCACATTTCTCTACTAATTTGTTAATCCAAAATTTGGTGTATTTCAGCCCTGGCTGGTGTGGCTCGGTGGATTGAGTGCCAGCCTGCAAAGCAAGGGTTCACTCGTTTGGTTCCCAGTCAGGGCACATGCCTGCGTTGCGGGCCAGGTTCCTGGTTGGGGGCACACAAAAGGCAACCACACATTGATGTTTCTCTCCCTCTCTTTCTCCCTCCCTTACCCTCTAAAAGTGGATAAATAAAATATTTTTAAAAATTTAAAAATTTGGTATATTTCAATATTATCTAATATGTACATTAGATAATATATTCTATATATATTATATATAAGATAATATATATTCTATATATGTGGAGAGAAAGAGAGAGAAATATAAAAACATATTTTTGGAATTTGCTCCTCAAGTTCAGTTCAGAAGAGCTTAGATTCACAAATTTTCATAAACTTAACCCAAGCTGTTCCAAAACAGAAGAGACAAGACTAAATTCTGAAAAAAAAAATGTTCAAGAGGAAACTTTAGCTGATTTTTTTCCAGAGTGTTCCTGGGGCATTAGTAAATGTGTCTTAAAAAATGAGGACATCTCTGCTCTCCACACAGCCACACAACCCCCACAATTCTAAGCATTAAAAGAAAGTTAAGACTGGAAATAGAAGAAATTTCTGTTGAGAAGTTTGAAGACACCTAGCTGCCTCTGGGCCAGGAGATGCTGAGTAGCTCAGGTTTCTCTCACAAGGGAATTTTCTAGATTGATGACTCCACAGAGGAAAGCCATATGTTTGAGTGGCCAATCAGTTGTACAAGACTCACAGGATTTGCAAAAAAAACCTCAGCTGGAATCCCAGTCTATCAATTAATTAACAAATCATGCAGTTTTATATTTTCTCCTTTATTATTCCTTACCAATTATTGGTTGATAAATGTGCATAAAAGAATCCCATCTGATTACCAATCTAATCTTTTCATAGGATCCACTGTCATCTCACAGGTAGAGCCTCCTACATATTTATTCTGCAAGATGCTGAGATGCTTCGGTGCCTCATCTCATTTTCCTAACAGTCCCAATGAGGTTTGCAGTTGTGAAGCTCCAGAAACTGTGGGCCAGGAAGACCCTGGAGAGAGGGAAGCACAGCAGAATGGCACAATAGAAATAGCCCTATTTTGGTTCCAGGAGACACCGGTTCTGGTGTCTAGTCTGTACGAAATAATGATAGCTAAATTTATTAAACCCTTTGCTAGGTGTTCATTCATTTTCTCATTTAAGTTTATTCATAAGGCTACCTTGTCCACATTATAGTCAAAGAAACCATGTTACAGAAGATTAAATATTTTGCCTAAAGTTGCAGACCCTATAATTTGTAAAATAGGGATTTGAAGCAGGTAGGCTAATTCTGAAAATTATCCCAAAGCCCAAAATAGTGTTACTACTTGCCCTGTTAGAGACCTCAGATAACTTAATCTATACACAGCTATAATACATGTGCATGTATATGCCAATTCTGGATATTGGGTAAGGTTAACCTATAGTTTGTTTTTAAAAATTGCATCCAAGGAAGATAGATAAAAGCAAATGCCTACAAAGTCCAGACAAGAAATGTGGAGCATGTACTACCTGCTCAAATCAGTACAGAACTTTTACCTGCAGCCCACTGCTACTATGTAGTAAGGCTGGTCTAAAGTTGAGTATCTGTCAGTGTTTTTTTCCAGAGTGGTATGTGAAAATCTTGGCTTTAAAATATTAGCTGTGAAAAGCTATGGTAAAAAAAAAAATACCTGTAGAATGCTGGTCTGAGTTCTATGAATTATACAAATGTAGTCTTAGTGATACAAGTAGCCTTTGTACTGAAAGACAGAAGAAAATCACTTAGCCAACAGGATCTCTGGTCTCTTACCTCTAAAATAGATCTGAGATAAGAAAGTTGCATGGTATGTTTTCTTAATGCCTTAACCCATTCTAAATTTTCTGATTCTATATGAAAAATTATACCCTTGATCTTGAGCAACTTACATTATAACTGAGGATATAAAAATCACATAGATAAAAAAAGATCTGAGATTTCTTTTGCAAAAGCTTACCAAAAGAACACTGTTCCTACTTGTTAGAGGAAAAAGTAATTGGCAGAAAACATTTGAAAACACTTCAAAGGTGGCAGTTATTAGAGAGTATAAGAATAAGCCAACAAAAACTTTAGCAGCAGTGGTATTGTATACTTGGCAAAATTTAATAAACACAAAGCTGGGATTCTGGGTGATGGGCTTTGTCAGGATGCATAGTCATTTGGGAGAGAACACTCAAGAAGATAAGTCTTCAAATAAGTAGGGTTTTTTAATGAGAAAAGGGGTTAAATCTGAGAGCTTTTATCTCCAAGGGTCAGAATTAGCATCTGGTGACAGCTTTTGTTTTAGTACACAAAGCACTTCTCAAACCTATCACAGGCAAACAAGTCTGCTGCAGGAGACAGGGAGTTCCTTGTCAATGTAAAATGTCTAAAGAGAAGCAAAATAGTGGGGGGCGCTCAAAGAAGAATTTGAGTATTCAAAAGTAGCTTGAATGTGGAATTGTTGTACATACCTACCGCTTATTAGAATCATCCCCTAACATTTTAAACCCCCTACTCCTTTCCCTCTTTGTTCTTATGGCTGGTCAAATAATTAAACTGACCTAGGCAAATTAACAGGAAAAAAAATACAGTTCTAATCCATAAATACGGGAATTCACAGAAGCCTGAAGAATTCCAAAGAAAGGAAGGCAAAATCAGGTATATATGTCATTCTGGACTAAAGAGGATGTAGAAGTCTGGGACTTCAAAGGGAAGTAAGGCAATTCACAGGGAGAGAAAAAGAATAAATGTTTGGTAAATAAATGTTGGATGGGCCATCTGGAAACAATGTGGCACAGAGAGAACTTTCATCCAAGGGGTCTTCATAGGTTCCTCTCTATCACACCTAGTTCAGATTAAACTGTAGTGATCTATGGTGTTCGATCCTTCCTGGAACAGGTGCTCTACCATAAACTCTCTCAGGCAATTAGGGAGTTAGAGGTAAGGTCAAATTTCCTTCCTGAGCCTTGTGGGCCTTAAAAATAACCAGCTTAAAATAATTAATAACCCAAACAAACGTATTCTGGGGTGGCAAATTCTGCTCCCCTTCAATGCAAACATAAGAGAACCTATCTCATTAGATGTAGGGAAAGTCTGAGAGCTTGTGTTTTGGGCAGGAGATGCCCAATTAGTCTGGTGTAGCATCCCGTCAGTGGAACCAAAGGGCTAAGTTCCTCAGTGTCTTTCACATGTAGGGTTCTCTAAAATAGGGCCAAAATACTTAACTTATACTGAGCACACATGTTGTGTAATGGACTGTGATCTATGCATCCCATTCATTACTGTACTAAAACCTGTCCCATTCCATGGGGCTAGTTCTCTTTTATAAATGAGGGTAACTGATGCTTTGTGAAGTGATGCAGAGATGAAGCAGCAAAACTACTACACATTATCACCCAATGCATGATGCACTGTGCCTCAGAAGAGTTACCCCTAAAATCACGGAATCTGGGATAACAGGAAGGAGATGCAAGTTTTGTGAGAAATGGCTCTTATAAAGTCTACCTCACACAGAGCAATTATAATTAGCAGTCTCCCAACCCACCCCTGAAAACTTAAGTGCCTTTTGTAGTATATGAATAGGATTGATTCATAGGACAGGGATCATAGGTATTGGGGAGTGGGAGGGAGGCGAGAGAAGAATCTGGAAACAAAGTATTTTCCAAATGCAATGATAATTATATGATTAATGTCCTGGTTTCGTGGCCATATTTAATGCACATCTGCACTTAGAGGCACACAGAATTTTCTTAAAAGGAGCTGATTGAGCAGGAATGTAATGAATATGTAAAGCAAACCCAATGATACAAACACACACAAGGGGGCCATTTTCAGAGGTGGGACAGTGTCCATGATATTGAAATTTCAATTTCAGATGTGTCCTCAGCTGCCAAAAGGCAGTACAGGAACTCTGTGATGATCAGATTGCTTTATTCATCTCTTTAGTTTATTTTTCTTTTCAAGAGAGGACAATAGAAATAAGAAAGTCATTTATCCCCCAATCCAAAGCAGACCAAATTTTGCAAAAAAGAAGGGGAATGGTCAAGTCAAGGAACAAATACAAAGGATCCATGGACAAAGACAACTGAGGCAGAGGGGGATTGAAAGTAGAAAGTAGGGGGGTGGGTGGGTAGGGCAGGGGAGAGTAATGGGGGGGATAGGGACAACTGTAATTGAACAACAATAAAACAATTTTTAAAAAATGATCCTGGATAAGTGAAGGTCAGTCAGGTCTTGGGCCTCTTTCTTCATTAACAAAAAATCAACATTCAGTGTCGTGGCTTCAGGGTTTTGTTTTTGTTTTTCCCCAAATAGACATGTTAGCTGATGCTATCAGCAGTGCCCTACGAGAACCATTGCATTACCAGAATCATAAACAGCTGAGGCAGGAGCAAAATATATAGCTAAATATATATAGAGGCACTGTAATTGCACTTTTACTGTTTTAAATAACACCATTTACACTAGAGATAATGGCCTTTCTGAAAATAACCATGATAATCAGGCAATTGTATCGTAAAATTCTAGTTACTGAGGTGTTTGTGTTCTTCACAGATAAGACTTTAACAACTAAGGAAGTCAGATGGGCACTGAGGAGTGGTAGACAGTTCTCTCTTTTACCAAGAATTGGGCTGTGTTGGATTAGTCTTTGTGGCACAAAATATCTGTGAGATACCAAAAGGGAATATCTTTAAATCTTATCAAGAAATACAATCTAGATGCTATAGAAAGAAATCAGACAGAAGATAGAGTAGGAGGCTCTTTATAACAGGACAATGAGAGTATTGTGACAAAAAATAACAGGCATATCAATTTTTTAAAAGTTTATGTAGGCAAAAATTTACTGGAATAGGGCAGAGAAAAACCAAAAGTGGTTAGAAGCATTCCACCAACAGAAGCAAATGCAAAGACTTTTCTAAAGAGACAGAAGTAAAGACTGCACTTTCAGGGATCATTTCTATAGTTTGTTACTAAAGAGACAGAAGTAAATCAAAGGAATTTTTGATTGACTATAGCTGAAGCAGTTTCATTATTTGGAAAAGCTTAGTTGGCTGTCACTGGTTGTTAGCAGGCTTGGATTTCTTAATCTTGAGACAAAATAGACTTAGGTTTTGATTTGCCTAGGTAAGCAGCTAAGGTTTAAAAGTCAGCCCAATCTAATGGCTTCCTTGTTTAATTAATTTAATAGTATAGAGTGAAAGACACCTATGAAACTTGTTTCAGACATGGATTTTTCCTTTTTGTACATGTCAGGTAAATAGAATGTGCTTGATAAACGTTTTTTGAACTGATAAGAATTTGGAATTTGATTTGACACAGGAATTTTAAAATAGTTATCAGACACAGTGCCTATATCAGAGGTAAGCAAACTACTTTGCATGAACCAGTTTTCTGTTTTCATAAATAAAGTTTGGAACACAACCTTCCCCCTTTGTTTACATATTGCCTATAACTGCTTGTGGTACAATGGCAGTTTGAGTAGTCACAACAACTTGAAAGTCACATGACATTTAAGTCTTCAGCTCTGAAATGTTTACTCTCTGGGACAGCATAAAATGTTTGCTGATACCTGTTCTACATCTTTGTAAAGGTGATGGCAGAAAACACAAGAGCAGGTCTGGTGTGGGTGAAAGGTAATGACTTGAGAGACTTCCAGCTAAGATGGAAGCTTAGGTAGATACATTGTGCCTCCTCACACAACCAAAAGAAGAACAACAACAAATTTAAAAACAAAAAACAACAGAACTGCCAGAAAACTGAACTGTATGGAAGTCCAACAACCAAGGAGTTAAAGAAGAAACACTCATCCAGACTGGTAGAAGGGGCAGAGACAGGCAGCTGGGGCAGAGAGGATGTACGGCAAGGTAACAGAGAGGGCTGAGCAAGGTGGCAGATGGTGAACAGAGTGGTCCAACATTTATGTGTGAATAAGCCATGAGGAACAACTGGGGAGTGAGACAGACAACATAACACAGGGTTCCAGTGTGGGAAACTAAAGCCACAAAACCTCTGGCTGTAAAATCCTGTGGGGGTTGTGGTACTGGGAGAAACTCTCAGCCCCACAGGACAGTTAGTTACAGAGACCTGTGGGGTACACAAGCCCACCCACCTGGGAATCAGCACCAGAAGGACTCATATTGCTTCTAGGCAGTGGGGGAAGTGACGGAAAGTGGCCATGAGTGGACATTGTTCCCTCTCAGATCCATGCCCTACATACAGCACCACAATGCAAAAAAATGCATTGCCCCATCCTGGTGAATACATAAGGGTCTGCCCCTTAAAACATAATAGGCATGTCAAGACAAAGAAATATGGCCCGAATGAAAGAACAGATCAAAACCCCAGAAAAAGAACTGAGTAATGAGGAGATAGCTAACCTATCAGATACAAAGTTCGAAATGCTGGTAATCAGGGTGCTCACAGAAATGATTGAGTATGGTCACAAAAGAGAGGAAGAAGTGAAAGCTATGCAAAGTGAAATAAAGAAAAATATACAGGGAACCATCAGTGAGGAGGAGGAAACTAGGACTCAAATCAACAATTTGGAACAAAAGGAAGAAAGAAAAATTCAACCAGAACAGAATGAAGAAATAAGAATTCAAAAAAATGAGGAGAGGCTTAGGAACCTCCAGGGCAACTTTAAACATTCCAACATGTGAATTATAAGGGTGGCAAAAGAAGAAGAGGAAGAGCAAGAAATTGAAAACCTATTTCAAAAAATAATAAAGAAGAGCCCTGGCTAGTGTAGCTCAGTGGATAGAGCATGGGCCTGTGAAGCAAAAGGTCGCTGGTTCGATTCCCAGTCAGGGCACATACCTGGGTTGCAGGCTGGGTCCCCAGTGAGGGACACATGAGAGGCAACCACACATTGATGTTTCTCTCCCACTCTTTCTCCTTCCCTTCCCCTCTCTCTAAAAATAAATAAATAAAATATTTAAAAATAATAATAATAATAAAGAAGAACTTCCCCAATCTGGTGAAGGAAAAGACTTCCAGGAATTCCAGATGCTCAGAAAGTCCCCTAAAATTTGGACCCAAGGAGGAACACACCAAGATACATCATAATTAAATTGCCCAAGATTAAAGATAAAGAGAATCTTAAAAGCAGAAAGAGTAGAGAGTCACCTACAAAGGAATTCCCACAAAACTATCAGCTGATTTCTCAAAAGAAATTTTACAGGCAAGAAGGAGCTGGAAAGAATTGATCAAAGTCATGAAAGGCAAGGATCTACATCCAAGATTCCTCTATCCAGCCAAGCTATCATGTAGAATGGAAGGGCAGATAAAGTGCTTCCCAGACAAGGGAAAATTAAATGAGTTCATCATCACTAAGCCCTTATTATAGAAAATGTTAAAGGATCTCATCTAAGAAAAAAAGATGATCAAAACTATGAATAGTAAAATGAAAACAAAAATGACAACAAACTCACAACTATCAACAATGGAACCTAAAAAACAAAAAAACAAACACAACTAGAACAGGAACAGAATCACAGAAATGGGGATCACATGAAGGGTTATCAGCGGAGAGGGGTGGGGGAGAATTGGAGAAAATGTACACGTAAAAAGAAGTGTAACTGGTAGGTACAAAATAGAAAGGAGATGATTCAAGAATGGTATAAGAAATGGACAAGCCAAAGAACTTATATGTATGATCCATGGACATGAACTAAGCAGGGGAATGTTTTTCACCCCAGGGTGAAAGGGGATGGCAGGGGAAAAATGGGACAATTGTAATAGCAAAATCAATAAAATATATTTAAAAATAAAAAAGGAAGGTAATGACTTGAATTTGACCAATTGGCTTTGCAAATAGCTGCCTGCTATCAGTATAAGAAAAATGTATAAAAGAGGGCATAAAAGTATACAGATCATACATCGTCAGTACTGTATCAAAAGGTTTTCTCTACATTTAAGATAAGAAAGTTTAGGATTCTTTAAAATACACTAGGCTGTTTAGTAAAGCATGATCTTATATTGTGGTCTGAAAGTAAGGAATAAATAACACCTACAAAGTATGAAGAAAAATGGTTACTTCCTATTACATTATCACTTTCCCCCATATCTTTAAACTGTTTTGTGAAGAATAAAAAAGAGATCAGTCAGAATTGTGTATTTGAGTACTGCCAGGAAGTTAAAACCCCATTAGCTCTTACAGCTGACTGAATTTACAACAGGATTTTTAGGCACAGAAAGGGCAGGCTAGGCTCCTTTGATGTTGGAAGGCTGGATATTTCTGGAGAGACTCCGACTCAAAGTTTCAAGATTCTTAGTCTCACACAAATCCATCCAACTATTTCCACCAACTTTCAGTATCCCACTCTGCCTCTGTCAACACCTTGATTACCACATAACAGACACGGCAATCCTGTGAATTCAACTAAGTAATCCTGCATCCCACATAGTACATTTTCAGTATAGTTATAAGTAAAGTTATACCAGCAGATACAAGGAATTACAGAAACTTTTGGGGAACATCAAAGATGAACTCTAATTCTTGGATAATAATTTAAGCTAGAGTTTAAGTCACAACTTGTACTGTCCTTTGCCTGCACTCACTCTCCAGCGCAGTCACAAATAGCCATACTGCTTCCACAATTTTATAGCTATTATTACAACCATGATAGTGAACACTTCACTACTATGTCCTCCAAAGCTCCTGCTTACTAACTACCTCATTACATTCAAGCTCACTGTGAACCTCAGTATGTTCACCTACATTCTACCACAGTCTGCTATATGGGGTCTGTCCAGAAAGTACCCAGACATGTATTATGAAAAATAGAGACATTTATTGAAGAAGACACAAGATCCAAGAAACATTGTACATAGGATAATGAAACCTCAGTCCCTTAAAGTGGGCACTTTGGGATCTCACACAGTTCTCCCAGTCACCATTAGATGCCCTGTCATATTTTCCTGAATCTCATCAATAGTCTGAAATCTCTTCCCTTTCAAAGGTAATTTCAGGTTTGGGAAAAGCCAGAGGTTGCAGGATGCCAATCTGGGCTGTAGAGGGTGCTGAGTCATCTGGCTAATTTGATGTTTCACCAAAAATCTCTCACAAGGAGTGACGCATGAGTGGGCATATTGTTGTGATGAAGCTGCCAATCACCAGTTGCCCATAGCTGAGGCCTTGTGGATCATCTGAATAGTCTTCACAGATGAATGTTCAAGCTTAATGAAAAATTTGATGATGATTCATTGCTCTACTTGCTCAGTTATTTTTAATGTGACGGGGACACAGTATGCATGCTCACTCAGTGACATCTACTGTCCCCACTGACTGGTACAGTGAAGTCATCATTGTCCATGTGTGCTCATTCCAGTCCACTCTCCTTGGCTGCTAGGTTGTACTGATATCACACAAACCATTGTTGTTATATTAACAATGGCTGGACATTTTCCAAACAGACCTCATATATGCTTTACCATGTATCTTCGTCCCTTGGATAGGACCTATTTTTGTTTTTCTGTGTTTTTTTTTCTATTCTCTTCCTTCAGTTACAATGGGTCTTAACCAGTATCCTACATACAGAAGTATTTTGGTGGTTTTATGTATTATTTTGTTCTGTTTTGTTTGGTTTGCCCTTTCCACACAGATTAAAGCACTGTTCTATAGAGGAGCTAGAGGAGAGGAATTCTTTCCTGCACTTGAATTCCTAACACACTTCCCCAATTCTGTATCATATAGAATACTATTAATTTTTTACCATCTTTTTTCTCCATTGGTGTTCATGGAGAAAAAAAAATGTATTCCTGAAAAGGGTGTCACTCCTCAATTTCTGTGGCTTCCAAGGGCTTCACACTTAACAGTTCATGGTCAGCTTTCACCAATTTAACCAATGATCATTGCTGAGCTCTATTATTGGTGTCCACTTGTGTCTATCCCAGGCAAGCCAGGCCTCAAATCTCATCTCTCCCAACAGGCATGTGTCCCTCCTTCAGTTTTGGACTAGGTATTTTTCTTAAAAACTCAGATCTCTGATTAAATTTTTTAAAAAATAAAATAAAATTTCTTTTTTATCTGGGTACATTTTGTTTTTAGTTTAAGTGTAATGCTCTTTCTACCCTTCCCGAAAGCATCTCAATGAATTCTGTAATATTAGACCCATTAAATTCTTGAGCTATGCAGATGATAAATTATTTATAATCAAACCACTTGCTATAGATTTCTAGTATCCAGTTTCACATCTGTAAGGAACTCGGTTCTGTGTTCAACGGTGACACCAAATCCAGAATCTCAAACTTTGAATATCAGTCTCTAGGGACACTACTGGTATTAGGACAGTATATTTCAAGGTCCAATAAGAAAAATGTAAATCACATCCGATAATTCAACACTGAACATTTAATTCAGAGTTCCATTAAATCATGTATAATGATGAAAGAGCAACAATGGAATTATAGAAATAATAATTGCAGAAAAGTATCACTCATAAGGCTGGAGGAACAAGTGAAGGAAGACAGAGTTATCAAAATCTAGAATTTCAGAGGAGGGAGCTTGAAGAGATGAAATTGAGGCTAATGAGGAGGGACTGGCTTCTGGTTGCTCCTTGTATAATAAGAGCTTGAAGAAGGGACCTCTCAGAACCAGGGACAAAATTTCTCTGAAAAGATTGTTGTTTAGCAATATTTTGTTAAACTGTATTTAACAAAATAAACTCTTGTTTAACTGTGGCCCCAACTCAAGGAGACCTGAAGAGGGGTTCTGTGGACGCAGGTTTAGATTTCCAAGGAGTGAGGGCTGCTCAGCCTAGCCAGTGCTAGTGCTTGCGATGGCAGGAAAGGCTGGTCCTGAGAGTGTCAGAAGCAGTTACGGCAGAGGTCAAGTGCTGCTACTGGGTTAAATTCCTTTGCTGGAGTGATGCCGACAGGGGTGGCACATAGAAGAAGACGGTGTACTTTCTTCTCCCTCTGGAGCCTCACTGCTCTTGGTGGAATCCAAAAGGAAACCACCTAACAGCAGAGAGTACGTTCTGCCTAATTCATTTCTAACATCATGAGACAGGGTAAATAAAGGTAACTAATTAACATAGATAATAACATAATAATTTCCAATAAACATGGTCTTAAAAAAGGCGTAATGTCACCTTTGACCATAGTTTGTGTGAAATTTGGGAAGAATATATGAACTCAAGGGAAAGGAGTGTATCAAAGATTATGTGTGGGAGAAGAGGAAGAATAAACATATATATATACATATATAGTCATACGTTATACTTACATACAGCATGTGTCTGTATGGTTTTAGTTAAGAAAAACCTGGTGCATATTTGCATGTGGAAGAGTTCATGTAGACATGTAAATGTGTATTTACGTTTCTGTATTCTTATCCTTCTCATGGTACTTAAGCTTAAACCGTGAATTTTTCACTTGTATACATATTTACTCCAAATCAAATGAATTATCACTCATTCTGTAATAAAATTATCTTGTTAAGCCTAAGTTAAAACAATATAACAAACCATTACATAAAAAGTTATCAAACAAACATACAGCATACAAATTTTAGGTAATGAGGGCTTATTCAAATTACCTTACGAGAAGTCTTTTTCTAAATCATTTATCTTTTATAATAAAACAGTGCATGGGAACTCAAAAGCAATGTCATTAGTCCAGTAATAAAAGAGAGGAGCCATTTGATATTTCTCATTCTATGTCTTATTATTATTCCTGTACAAGTCGCAAAAATATACTGGAGATGGTGAAATTATAACCCATGCACAAGAAATGAAAGAAATCAGAAGTGTGTTTCCAACAATGAAATATTATATATAAACCACGCTCTCTAGAATAAAGACAAATAGGATTGTACTGAAAAGGTTTTACGAGAGATATATATGAAGGGAAGCAAAGAGTTAGAGTTTGAAAATTGAACCATGAATTGGCAGGCAGAAATTTTGGACTCCTTTCAAGCTCCTCCGTCTACAAATAATTATACCACTAATTGCCAGATAATCCAGAGCCATCACAAGGAAGAGCTACAGAACAATTTGGAACCAAAAGCAAGGATTTATGAAATGAGACTTGCCAGGCTGAAAAGTCCTGCTAGGAAGTTGGAGGTAGAATGTATGATTAAAATTCTGCCCCTCTATTATTATTTCTCCATTGATGAGCAGATTTAAGGAATCTAAATAAGAAATAAAAAATAAAACAATCACTTCCACAAATTACAAATACTGTCTCAAGGTTAAAGAATACATTCTTAACACCTAACACAGTGATCTTTTCAGAAAAACTAATGTGGTCAAACCAAGTTAGATTCAAAAAAATGTAGCCATCATATTCCCATCCAATGTTAATGGTGGTAACTTACCAAAATTTTTGTTTCTTAGTGTTGATATTTTTCATAACAAATCAACCTGTACATGATTCCTTAACTAACACTGGATTTGCAATCAACTGAGTGTTTTAGAACAAAAATCACCTGTCCTTTTCTTGAGCCAAGGCTTGGCTGGATCCCAGTTGTTTTGGATCCAAGGCTCTTGGGGCAACATCTGAGTTACTAGCTCTTACGTGGGACAATTCTCAGCTGTCAAAAACTGACCAGGAAGCTGACTGAGTAAATAGCTCCACTGAGCCAGAAAATGTCATTCCCCTAGCAATCTCCTCATCTATGGCTATACCTACTCATTTCTGCTAAACCTGGGCCCTGATATTCCATATCTTCACAAGGGAAGGTCATATTTACTGAACATCTACAATAAGCCAGACCCTGATATTCAAGATTCAAAGCTAAATGAGGCATAGACTCTTTCCTCAAGCTGTTACTAGTCTTCTGTGAGGTGACAGGCATGCAGGAAGGGAAAAAGAGGTGTCATGTTATGAAACAAAGGCTACAAGAAAAGTATGTGCAGTGTTTGATGAGAACCTATTGGAGGGATTAAGACAGGATATAATGGTTAGAATTCTAGTCCAAAATGGGACCTCTAAAATGTATTGTTTAAGTCTTGAAATAGGAATAGGGCCTCCAGAGATAGAAAAATGAGGAGACAGAAAAACTTGTATCAATGCTTAATAGTGTGGAGTGCTTGTGCCAGTAACGATGCTGACTTACTTGCATGCATTATTACATCTAATACCCTAAACAACCCTATGAGGAGGATGCCATTACTATTGTACTATACACATAAGAAAAGGGCGGTTTATAAAATTAAGTGTGAGCTCAACATTCAGAATCGGGGATATCCGACTCTAAAACACTTGCTGTTAAATACCATGAGCACTGCCTCTCATACAGCCATGGAGAAAGAGCACTGGAGACAAATAGAAGAACCTGTGATGAGCAGCTGGGCAAGAACACAGAGCACAAGACAACATACTGGAGGGAAAGGAAGCAGTCGAGTCAGAGAAGGCCTTGATGCCATAGTAAGGAGCCTTGGTCTTCAAGTGGAAAGCAATGCAGGGCTATTGCCATTTAACTACAGAGATGCCATAGTCAGCTTTGCATTTCAGTAAACTTATTTCAGCAGAATTGTGGATAATTGGATTAGAAACCGATAAGACCAGGGACAGGGAGACAAGTTAAAATTTTTTGTATAATCTATGTTAAAAATAAAGATAACCTTAAGTAAAGCAGGGGAAGTGAAATGTAAAGTTGAAACAAAAATTAAAATTCACTTAAAGGTGGAGCTGTAGGACTTGATGAACAGCTGTGCACAAAAGGCAAGTGAAAGTAGGAATTGTGGATGCTTTCAGGGTGTTAGACTTAGGCTAGAGGATAACTGGCTGGGTCATTCACTGAAATATAGAATATTGGAAGAGGAGGGAAAATTTTACGGAGGAAATGATGACTTTACTTTTTTGGTCCAGACCAAGAGGGGTTTGTAGGTCATTTACGTAGAATGTAGAAGTATTTGTAGAAATATGTGGGCCTAGGATTCAGATGATAGATGCCATAGGATGTATGGAGAGTCTTACCTTTGGAGAGATTGCCTTGGTGGAGGTGTAGAGAAGGAATTTAATCATCAGATGGGTGTGGGTTATATGCCACAAACATTGACTGATTATGTTTTAAAGGCCATGTTACAGTATCAGAATATTTAATAACATATCTGCTTATATTTGTACCTAATAATGATGACAATATGCACGCGATTTAAAAAAATGACTCCAATTCTCCACTCTTCTCTGCATTCACACTTTTTGATGTGTGTGAATTCTTTCACAGCTCCTTTCATCATCATAAACCACTGATTTTCAACTTTATCAGCTCATGGCACACATAAACGAAGTTCTAAAGTTCTGCGGCACACTAAAATATATAGTTTTTGCCAATACGATAAAAAATAGTTATAATCATTGAGATCCAGAGCAGGAGGAGTCCCTTTGTCCTCTGTTTTCCTTTATGATTTTTCCTCTTTTTTAGAGCTAATGTGATGACTTCTCTTTATAATAGTGAGCAATTTACTACTTAAACGAGAACAAATATTTTCAGATTAATTTTCATCCAATAATCGTAAAATAAATCTACTCTGCTTCCTTGATCTCCAGTCCCTTTAGCATCCCTTTAATTTTTTTTAATTAAAAGAGGATTCTGGTAAAAGAGGTTATATTGACCCCATGCGGTCTTCTCTGACTTGGAGCCCATGAGAGCAGAACTCTAGATTCCAGTCCTCGCCCAGTTTCCACACGTTGTATTTGAGATCCATCTGGGTACCACTAGCTGATTGGATAGAAGGTATTTTTCAGTAAAACATCTTCATTCTACCATCCTGTTTGCTCTGGGCCCAGGCTTCTACTGTGTGTTTAAACTGGACTGGGCCTTAAGTGTGACTCCCATCCTGCCAAACCCCCACCATTCTTAGGCACTGGGCAGCCTGAGGTCCGGAGAGTGGATCATCGTTGCGTACCACCATTTCAGGGGCATACTGCTTAGAGCTGGCTCTGATTTTCCCCACCTGTATGGCTGATTAGCCCTTGTATGAAGGACACAGGACTCTACTCTGTTCTGATGTCACCATTGTTCTGTGAGGCTCCCAGATTTCGCTTTCTTTTGATTTGATTCCTTTGCTCTTTCTCCACATACACCTTAACAGTCCCAATTCTGACTGTTCACGACTGTTCAGACTTTCATGAATTCTGAAAAATTCACGAAGATGAGCAAAAGTATTCATGGTCCTTGTATTCATGAAACTTGTTCCTGTTTTTCAGTGGGATCAAAAAGTTCACTTGTAACTTTTGTGTCCTAAAGGGGAGTGGATGTCTTCCACAGACGCCATCCTAAAGGACTACAAGAAAACATGTGTCCACAAATGAAAACAAACATTCGTCACTTAACCCCCACCTCATGAATGAGCTCTGTAGACACTATCACTCCAAAGTGAAGATCTAAACTTTCACAACCAAACACAAATATTTTTAATGTCTTTGTCCTTCGCAATACAAAAATATTAAAAAGACAGATGGCAAGGATGTGGGGAAACTGGGAGTCTCATACACTCCTTGGAGGAATGTAAAATGGTATAACTGTTTTTGGAAAATAGTTAAAAGTTCCTTGAATAGTTAAATATAGAATTATCATGTGAACCAGCAATTTCTCCACTAAGTATATGCCCAAGAGAATTAAGATTATATGTCCACACAAAAACTGGTATATAAATGTTCAGAGGAGCATTATTCATAACAGCCAAAATCTATAAATAATCCAATGTCCACAAATGGATAAATAAAATGTGACACAACCACCCAATGGAATATTCATGCTGGGAACAAATATATGAAATACTGACATATGCTACAACATGAATGAAGCCTGAAGATGTTATTCTGTGTGAAAGAGGCCAGACATGAAAGAACACATATCCTATAATCCTATTTATATGAAATGTCCCAGACAGAAAATCTATAAACACAGATATAGATTAGTGAGGCTGGCAAAAATGAGGAGATTTGGTTGATGGTAAAGAAGTACAGCATTTCTCTTTGGAACAATGAAATTATTCTATAACTAATTGTGGTGATGGATGTTCAATTGTGGCAATATACTAAAAGACATTGAGTTACGCACTTCAAAAGGGTGAATTACATGCTATGTGAATTATATCTGAATAAAGCTATTTAAAAATAAAACGAGTCTTTACATGTACAGAAAGTTCACTGAAGTTTTTTCTCAAATGTTGAATTGTGTTAGTGAATTATCATGATGAATACGGGGTCAGTTTATAAAACCTAGTACTCCAGTATTAAAAAAGACCCCGAGGTGTGAGAACTGAGTGGGTTATATTGCCACCCATAGCCCAGTGAGGTCTCTTTTCTAAGGGAAGTCCCATAAATCTGTCGACCTTACTTCTCCCCCTAGGACATTTTGGTGTGAGGTTAATGTGTAGCTCCAGGAAAATTTCTAACAATGACCTCCCTGAGAGTCAGCCTTTATAGAGGCTGATCCACCCTTAATGGATTTTCACAAAGGTGAAATTAAGGAACACAGCACATCAAATACAATCAAAGAGGGTGATCGTGGGTTCTAGGAAGGCCTCACTCCCAGCTCATCTGTGCCATTCAAAGCTTTTACTGTCTTCTTGTTCACTTTTACAAAATACATTTGATTGCCATATCCTAAAGGATGGTGACCCTTCCTCATGAAACATCAAACATTGTACAGCCTTAAAATCAAACTGTACCCTCAGGAAAAGACTGCATGACCACACTGCAGGGGCCAGAGTGAGAAAAGGGGTTGGGAATAAGAGAGGTGCCACTGCATTCCTATCCCTGCTGCATACGGAAGGTTTAACCTGTGAATCTGACTGTCCAGCATTTATTGCTCTATAAAGAGTGAACAGGTTTTTTTTTTTTGTTTGTTTCCAAGAAAAGTTTGGCTTCAGTCAATAGCAGATTAAAAATAGCAAATCTTGGCCCCTGTTCTTTGTTGGATCTAGCTGCTTCAATACCATCTTTATTTTGGGCTGTCATGTGCAGGTACTGTAGAGAATACAGAACCCTTGGGCTTTCAGGAAACTCTACCTTCACTCAAGGTATAGTTAAATCTGTGGACCTAGATCTAGCCCACCAGATATCACTTGGGCATATTTGCCCTAGAGTCAGAGCTCACTTAGTATCCTTTGAACCCTAGAGACTCCATCTGTTGATGGTTGATGTCTCTTCCTCTGATTATTAGGCACTTGTCCCCATCTTTATATTTGTCATTCTCTCTACCTGAAGACTACCAGCCTTACGCTACAGTGTGACCTGACATGAAATCATGGGACAGTATCCCTGCAATATAAAAGATTACAGTCTATGTAGAGAAAGGGTATGTGTATGCATAAAAATATTAAACAATTAGGGGAAAAGAAGTTGTTTCGAAGTACAATAAAAAATCACTGATTTTAGGAACTAAAAATGACCTTGAAATCATACTAGAAGGATGATACAGGTTAAGACACTGGCTTCTCTAATTCTCAGTTTTGTAACTGAACATGGGTCCAGCTGCCTGCTGCAATGAAAGCCAGGCTTGTGAGGCTGGTGCTGGTGAAGAGGGAAGTGATTTATTTGAGTGCTGGCACCTTGAGAACACGGGGGATTCTTGTCTTAAAGCCAATCTCAACATCTCAGTGCAGTCAAAGTTTTTATAAGGAGGGAGAGGGAAAACTGGGGAGGGGATTGACATTTTTTCTACATGCAGACCAGCACAGTCTATTCTGATAAGGACTATAAAGCTCAGTTATGTAAAGTATGCACCTTGGGGCATTTAAAGCTGCCAATGGAGGGAATTTGGAAAATTAGATTGGGAAAGTGGTAAGAGCTGCTTATTTGCATTTTGCAAACTTCAGAAGACTAAGACAACCACTTAAATGATTAACAGATAAATGTGTTGGCTCCCCTACAAGATTTGTAGTGTTATTAAATAAACTGCATTTACTAATGACCAGTCCCTTTCATGCAAGTAGCATTTCGCTGGCCTGAACACATGTGAACAACCCATGACCTTGTCCCATTGAGGCAGGTTTACCATACATGACTTCAGTGAAGCAGAGAGAGAAGTGTATTTCAGATTGCTTTAAGGCTTGGCTACTGGGTCAATATATCTACCCTTTGTCTGAGGCTGGAATATGCTGCAAGAATAACTGAGCCCAATCTTAGAGTGCAAATGGAACTTTCTACCACAGACATCCCAATATATTATAAATCAGCAGATGATTTGTTTGAGATCTCAAGGCACATTTCTCAGATTTCTTCTTCCTGTCTACCAGTGACATCCCTCCCATTAATCAAAGAACAATTTCCTTCAGGCGTTTTTTTTTTCCTCTTTAACTCCCCCATTCCCACTGACCTCACCCCTGCACTTCATGGAAATAACAACCCCAGAAAGGATATAGTATAAGCCATTTATCCTTTATAGTGACTTTCAGTTAGGAAGGTGGAATCACTGAAAGCATATGAGTTGTATTATGAGTGTCAACTGAACCCAGTAAGGGTGACCTAGGACACTTCATTAATGGAGATTCCTTATTAATATCTAGAGTCAAGGTAGGGGATGTGGTGGAGAGTAAAGGGTGCTGAGGGAGCTGCAATGATCAGGTACCAATGGTTACTCTAAGTTCAGGCATCCCTTCTCAAAAACAATCTCCACCGTCTTAGAACTGTAAGCCAAACTTTAAAGGGATTTCCATTAGTCTTCTCCCTCACTTTCATTAGTGGGGAAGGGCAGAACATTACATTGCCTGGGTTGCCTCCATGGGACAAAACAAGGGAGGTTCCATGCATGCAGGCCAACAGAATTCTACTTGTATGGGAGACCCTAGTCTTAAGTTACTAAAATGTATTTATTTAGTCATAGCACAAATCTTGCTTTCAAGGTGACAAAATAAATATTATTTCTTCCATTTGGTCTGTCACCCATAAAAAGAAAATTCCTCTAAAGATTCTAGTATGAAGTATTTGCTCTTCATTATGAATTGGAGTGGGCAGTTTGGTCCTTAGAATGAGAAATAGGTTTCAACTTGAGTGACTGTCTTCACAGGTGATTACAGGCTGCCTGGAGCGATGTAGTTAAGAGGGTATTGAGAATTTGTCCTGGCTGAGTGGTGTGGGGATGGGTGAGTCAATCAATTAATTATCAACATCAGCCATAGTCATAAACTGGAGTAGAAAACTGATGTCTTTTATTGTTGATTAATAAAAAAGAATATACTATTATTTAGTAAAAACAATATCCAGGACATAGTTCTACATCTAGCTCTGCTTTTGACAGATTGTCTGACCTTGGTCAAGTCATTTCATCATTAGGGCTTTGACCAGTACCCAGGAGAGTATTTATTAATGCGTAGAATCATAGGATATTTGTATGTCCTTTTAAATTTTATTTTGGCATAATTTAAGGCTTATAAAAAGTTGTAAGAATTATACAAAGAATTTACATAGACCCTTCATCCAGACTCCCCAAGTGTTAACATGCCCCTTGTTGTGTTGCCTTTCTTGTGTGCATGCACTTGAATGTGTTCTCACTCTACCTTGCCTCTGTCCTCCCCATCTTCCCTTCGCTCTACCTCTCCTCTATCTCTTACATGTGTCTGTCTATGCATCTGCCTATCATCTACTTATCAGAATCATACACGTGTATACTTTCGAAGCATTCAAGAAGAACAAGTTAAAAACAGAACTACTAAATGACCCAGTAATACCACTTCTGGATATACAAGAGCCATAAGCAATGAAATTAGTGTCTTGAAGAAATATCTGCACTCCTGTGTTCATTGCAATATTACTTAGAATAATTGCCATGATATGACAACAACCTAAGTGTCTATTGAATAAATGGGTAAAGAAAATGTGGTATATACAGACAATGGAATACTATTCCACTTTAAAAAGGAAGGGAATCCTGCTATTTGCAATGACATGGATAAATCTAGAGGACATTATGCGAAGTAAAATAAGTCAGACACAGAAACAGAAATATTTCATGTTCTCACTTTTATGTGGAATCTAAAAAAGTATGACTCACAGTAGCAGAGCCTAGAATGGTGGTTACCAGTGGCTGGGGGTGGGAAAAATGGGAGGATGTTGATCAAGGGGTACAAGTTTTCAGTTATAAGATTGAATAAGTTCTGGGGACCTGATGTACAACACGGTGACTACAGGGAATAATGTTGTGTCGTTGACTGAAACTTTCTAGAAAAGTAAATCTTAAATGTTCTCACCACACACAAAAAAATGGTAACTATCTAAAGTGATGGATGTTTTAATTAGCTCGATTGCAGTAATTATTTCACAGTGTTTACGCATATCAAACTATCATGTTGTACATGTTAATTATACATAATTTTGTCAATTATACCTCAATAAAGCTGAAAAAATAATAACTTGCAGATATGCTACACCTTTATCCTTTCAGAGCATATTTGCTAAGAACAAGAACATTTTCTTACATAACTACAGCATAATTATCACAATAATGAAATTAATGTTGATACAAAATTCTTTAGTTTCACCATTGTGCCAATAAGGTCCAAAGTAAGTATTATATTATTTACTGCCACGAGTTCTCAAATGTCTTTAGTTGCCTTTGAACTGGACATGTTTTAACATTTTTCTTGTATGAGTGACATTTTTGAAGAGTACAAAACCAGTATTTTATCAATTTTCTGTACATTTGGGCTTGTCTGATGTGTCCAAATGATTAGATTTGAGAATTATTGCCTGGAATTCTGTATCAGTGATCATATCACTGATATGTATCATATCCCGAGAGACATGATGGCGATCTGTTGAATTTCTGGTAATACTAATTTTGATCACTTTGTGTCTCCAAAGTATGCTTATTACTCCCCCCTTTTTAAATTAGTACGTGTTAAGCGATATTTGGAAACCGTTATAAATGGACTGTATCCCCCTACATTCATATGTTGAATACCTGAACTCCAATGTGACTGTATTTGGAGGTAAGACTTTTGGGAGGTTTTAGGTTTAAATGGGCGCATCAGTGTAGCCCTTACAATGAAACCAGTGTCCTTATAAGAAAAGCAAGGATGCTTTCTCTTTCTTTCTTCCACTCCACCTTCCCAGCCATGTGGAAGACACAGCGAGCAGATAACTATCTGCCAGCCAGAAAAATGACCCTCACCAGGAACGGAATCTGTTGCACCTAGATCTTGCACTTCTGGTCTCCGGAACTGTGAGAAATGCATGTCTGCTGTTTAAGGCACCCAGGCTTTGTTATTATGTTACAGCAGCCCAAGCCGATTAAGACAGAAAATATGCAAATGCCCTCTTACTCATCAATATTTCTCCCACCAACGTAGTCAGCATCTGCTAATGATTTTTGCCTGAAACAATGACTATAGCAATGGTTGTCAATTGGTGGTGTTCTCATTTCATCATTTCTCCTACATTTACTACTTGGATTCTTATTGTAAGGAAGAACTCTTTCTTCTTATTTATGTACTTATATCCAACTGGACTTGCAAATTATTTTTTATTATATGGTTTCCAAATTCATTATTATCATTGTTTATTTAGAGGTGCTCAAATGGTTCCAGATTTAGCAACTGGTGCCCCCTGCAGCTGGCATTCTTTGAGTACTTTTTTATATTATGGCACAAAATAATATTCTTGATGAATCTTGTTCTGTTCCACCATATCCCTGAAATCAGCCATTTCCCCAAAGAACCCTAGATTCTTGAAGTGGAAACTGGCATGACAAACTAAGGTCTAGCAATCAGGTGTGCTCACTGTCACTAGGGTGTCATCGCTTCTAGGCTCTCTCAGTGCATAGAGTTAGGAACCAAATGCACCGTATTTTGTCATGTATAATGTGCAATTGTGGCCAAAATTTTTAGGGAAAAATAAGAATGCACATTATGCATGGGTCTAATGATTTCATACCATGAGTATAATAATGGGTATAGTAATCTCATGTATAATGTGCACAAAAATATGGGTATGCATTATACATAGCAAAATATGGGTATATACACATACAAATACACATATATACACTCATACATATGTATCTGCATATCTTTCTGTATTCTATATTTATGGATATGTGCATATGCACATAACCATATACACACACTTATGTAAACACATATACACAGCTAAAAACATCTGTAACTATTTCTTTACCTATCTATATTAAAATCAAAAGTTCACACTGATACTGCCAATTCCAATCAAATACTAGAGAGTTTATAACATCTTTTCCTTTAATAATTTATAATTTATTTTTATGCCATGAGAAACCTGACTTTCAGTTTTTACAATATTGTTACTTATTTGCTTAGACCCAGCTAGAATACACAGAATGTAGTTTTCAGAATTGTTAATCCTCATATTATTAAAAAAAGGGGGCCTACTAACCAGAGTCCAACTTATTTTACAATTAATGTCGTATTTACCATAGGCATAGAATCTACATACTATTGAATAGTGACCCGATTTAGTTCTTTTTTCTCCCTTCCAGTGTGGTTACATTATTTCTCCAAATGTGGTTTATAAAATGTGCTTCCATTTGTATTCTGCAGGGTGTTTGTGAGTTGTCTGTAAATAGATGGTGTTCAAAGGTGTTGCTGTAGGTGAGACCCTCCAGGGAGAGCAGAGGAGGAAGAGTGAGCCTTCAGGAGCACCAGCACTTAGCGACTACAGGTGGAGGAGAATTAAAAAATGGAAGTGGAGAGATGAAAACTTGGCGAGAGAGATAAAAGGAAAGTAGAATAATATGGAGCTGTGGAATTGTGGCTTTGGTTTTTAAAGGAACACAGATGTATTGATAATGTCCAATACCTCTAATAGATCAAGTAGCCGAGGAAAAAAACTATTCATTTGGCTTAATGACACAGAGTTTATTCTTGACTTTAGTGAAAATGGGAGTGAGGGAGAGAAGGGGAAGTAGAAGAGGCTGGGAAGTTTGGCTGTAACGAGAAAAAAAGAAAGATTGGAAACTGCATATTTTCTTAATCAATGAAAACATGCAAGTTTGCTCTGAATCTGAGATTCTAAGGGTTTTTTTCCCTTTAGTTCCATGTTTTATCAAACCACACAGGTGCAGATTTTAGGTTCTTATAGTAGGTATCCCTAGGGATCAGTTAGAAACTGTACCCACATTCTGAAATACACACGGAGACCCCACACTTAGCAAATCATCCCAGGGAATAAGTGCCCAGGTTGCTGTTGGAAGGGTTCCCAGCACAGAAAGATAACATTTGACAATCAACATAAGGGTTTTATCTTTATTAACCAAAGTGCAGCTCTGGGGAACATCTCAATATGAATAAATGGTGTTTTGCTAATGCAGACAGCATTCATAAGTAACAAATATATTGCTTTACATGGCAAGCAGTAGTGACAGTTCTGTTTTCCTAAATAATCTGTCTCATTAACTCTACTTTCTTAGCATTAACTCACATAATGCTGCCATTTAAGTAAATGCAAACTGCTGGAAACAGATATATATTCTTTATGATCCCCCCAAACCCTGCATGTCTATGGCTTCTTTTGTTTTTTATTGGGTGAGTTTTATTGACGCAAAAAAAAAAAAAGGTTGCAAACTCAGACTTGTCACTTTCTGGGGGCAGTAATTTAGCAACTAACAAATGAGCAACAGGGAGAAGCACAGTAGCTCAGGAGCTGATGCTGGGGGCGCAGATGGGGTTGACATTAAAAGGAAGTGAACGTGACTGAGAAATGGAAATCAGGCTGAGAAAGCATTCTCCAGTGTATACATAAGAAGGGACAAAGAGAAACACTGAATTCAAATTACTGCAAGGTGTTAAACCAACTAGAGGGGCAAGTAGTGTCTAGTTGGTGGTGATGTTAATAAAATAACAATCACGATATTGATAATAGCCCTCATTTATCAAGTGCCATAAACTATGGAGTCATACCTTGCACCTTGGGCTTTGCAAGCTCAACGCGTTTTATCATTACCTTTTGCATTGTGCAAAAGTCTTAACTTCTTAAAACCTCATTTATAAATCTGAAAATGAAATGGAGATAATGACTGAACTCACCAAAGCGAGCTTCAAGTCATGAAGACAGATTTCAAATTCAGGTTTATTGTTGAAATTTTCCACCATCATGTTCATCACTGAACTTGTAATCAAGATCTTTCTACACATGAAGGCCAACTATGTGATTCAGTGAGGAAGAGATTAAGGAAAAAAGAGCTTTACATATGAGTTGCCTATATGTAAAATAAGGAGATTAAATTAGGCAAACTCTCTGATCCTCTTCCCAATGAACCATTTACCCTACGTACATTGCTTGAAACTTCTGCAGAAAGGCTGCTGCTTAAATCGCTACTCTTGTCAAAATGGAAAACAAAATCTAAATAGTTCTTCACAGCTAAAGACCAGGAAGCATAAATGAAGGACTAGGTAGGTGAAAGAATGAATCATCAAAGATCTATGCATCCAACACGTGGCACTGTTTTAAGTGGTGTGGACGCACAGTGATGTGTGGGGCCCACTCAGAGTGAGCACCATCTTTCACTGATCTCCCTGGCCTGAGGTGTTTCCTTATATAACAATTTTTAGGCTTTCAGATATCATCAAGAGGATCTGTTCTTGGTGCAACTAAACCCTTGATTTTTTGTTCCATTTTCACTTCTCAATCTATAGCAGAATGTAGAATGCATTTTGCCATGAGAGAGTAAAGTGGGTGCTACTGGTAAGATATTACTACATTACTACTCATGAACACAAGTGTGGTTGTATGTCCACACTTACTTTAATATCAGGATCTCCGGTACCAAACACTGTGTCTGAGCATAAAAGATATAGCTTCATAATGTACTCCTCATGTATTGGAAAATGTCATATTTAAATCATTAATATACTAGATTTTTGCTTAATATTTATTTGTTTTATTTTTTCTCTATTTTTGATAGGTATATCTCTTATTATCATTATATAAAATAATTATTTAAAAATCTAGGACACATTTTTTGAACATGCAGGTATAATCAATTTACATTTACCAATTTTCTATTGTATTTATATTTCTACTTTGTTTTATAATTCTTGTCAGTGTTTTCCTTCTCTTCTTCCTGCATTCTGTTGCCTTCCCCCTCTTTTTTTCTTCCTGCAATATGCTGTATCAAAATTTTTCTAAAACTTTTTCAAATACTTTCTCTTTGTATAGATGTTTGCCATTTTTCTTCTCTTATTCATTTGAAGATTTTAATAGTTATTTTGTAGTCCATTGTATATTGTTTTCCTTAACTTTGGGTTTATTAAAATGGTGACTGGTTATGTCCCATACATTTTATTTAATATTTACACTTTATCTCATATCACCTTAATCTCATAAAAAAGAAATATAGGATTGTGGGAGCAACCCAAGTGTCCATCATTAAATGAATGGGTATAAAAAATTTGGCATATACGCACAATGGAATATTATTCGGCTTTGAAAAGGAAATCCTTACATAAACTACAACATGGGTGGATCTTGAAGACATTAAGCCAAGTGAAATAAGCCAGTTACAAAAAACCTAACATTGTATGATGTCCACTTATATGAGGTGTTTAGAGTAGTCAAAATCATATAGACAGAAAGTAGAAAATCATGCAGACAGGAGCTTAGGGAAAGAAGAGAATGGGGAGTTATTGTTTAATGAGTAGAAAGTTGAAGTTTCACAAAATAAAAAGCATCTTGGAGATGTTTGGTAATGATGTTAAAACATTGTGAATGTATTTAATAACACTGGATTATACACTTAAAAATAGCTAAGATGGTAAATTTTATGTGTGTGTACTTTACCATAATAAAAAATGATCTATGTATTCATGTATTAAAATTTCTTTTGCAGGAATTCATTGGTCTTTGATGGTATTGTGTACTACCTCAAGTAGAAATTTCAAACTCATGTAACTCTTGAAAATTTGAGTCTCAAGTCATATGTGTTTCAAGAACAGGTAGTCAAAAGTTTTTTTTTAAAGCTCTCTATGTCCAAATACTATAAGAAGTGCAATTATTTAAAGCAGATTGTAGATAGTAGAATAGGGATTATCTCATTAATTTAACAAAGAGAGATGAATGTCACAAGTAAATTAACCAAGGTGATTCGTAATCTGACAAGGGAAATTAATAAAAGTTTAGTCTTATATATATGAGATTTAGTTACTTCATCCTTTTTACATATCTATATATGAACTCATCACATAAATCGAAGCTATAGACTTAGCATATGGTACAGAGAATAAATAAAAAGTATTAATTAGCTGAAACTTTAATTATAATGTATGTTTTACAACTTGTGATCCAATAATTCCAGGAATTAAGAATATAATTGGAGAAGTGTGGTGCACATACCTCAAAACACACATTCATGAATACATATATGCCTGACAAATACTAGATGCTCATCCAGGGCTTGCTCATCAATTGAATGCTGGCTGGTGAAAAAGAGAAAATGGAGAAATAGAGACATACACTTACATAGGCTTCTTATTTGACCACTCTCCTATTTCTTTTAATATTTTCTTTGCACAATTTCTCAGTTATGATTCGTCCCTCATTCTTTCTTGACTCTCTATTTCATCTCTCTACCTGTTTTATTCTCTCACTTCCTTTCATACTTTGAAGCTGGTGACACACTTTTCCCCCTATTTGTTCTTTAAAAGATTTCCAAGGTTATGCACACAGCTACCCCCTCCTCCTCATCCTCCTCTTCCTCTTCCTTTTCATCCTCTTCTTCTGTTCCCCACCCACACACTCTGAGTAATTCAGTTTTATTTAGAACAAGTAAAAATAAAATCGCTTCAGGGCTCAGACCACACAGGCCAAGCTTTGCCTGGAGACAATATTTACAGCCGAGTGATAAATTGGAATTGTTATCAAGGGGTTGACAGCATGTTAACTAGAGCAAGGCTGGAAATATTGCCATAAGAATTGCTGAGTATGGGAGAGTAAATACCTAATGACTCCTGCAGTAAAAGCAAGTTGGTAAGCAGCAACCAATACAGTAAGAGTTACTGTGGTCAGTTTGGGGACAGAGTTGTGAAACTCCAAACTGTCAAAACAGACTCCTGGTCTGAAGACATGACTTCCGGGATAAGACAAGGATGGGCTGGGAACCCAGGATGACAGTTTGCAACATAGCAGACTAAGACAAGGTTCCTGTATGGGTAGGAGCCAAACAATCCTAAAACTATCAGAATTGAAGAACTGGAACCACAATAGGGGCTGTAACTCAGACATAGAGAACAAGGCAAGAAGCTTGTTTTTTGAATTATAACATAAGTTTTTTTAAGGAACCAAGAAGTCACTTATTAGATTCTGTGCGTGAAGTCCAAGTTTCTACTGCGCTCAGAGATGAACTACATTTTTCAGATCCCTTTGCAGTTAGATTTAGCCTTGTCTCTAATCCAACCAATAAAACATAAAAATCACATATGTCCCTCTAGGCCTGGTCCCATAAAACTCTTCCATGCATATTCCCTTCTGCCATCACCACCCCTAGCTGTGGCAGGTTGGAGACGAATTTGAGATGGTAGATTTTAAGTACAAGCCTAGAACTTTGAATTACTCCCGAAGGAGCGTCATTCAGAGAAAAGGAAAAAACATATACAAACACACACACACAGATGCATGTTCAATCCTAAGAACAAAGAAAACCTTGGTCAGCTTGTAGATTAAATAAGACATGCTGTGTTCATTTTATAAAGTAAATAAACAAAAGATACAAAGTAATCTACCATGATAAAAATAAGGTCATAGAACATTGGCAGCAAGATTAACCAAAATAAACGTGACTTGATTGTGATCTTCTAGTTCAGACATTCTCAATGTGTTGTATTGTGTTGTGTTGTGTTGTGTTGCTTTGTTTTGGTAAAGCCTCTCACTCTAAATCAATTCCCAATCTCAGTGCATGTGTTTTTGACCCCAATGCCCTCCATGTTCAGCGGTAGCATGTGAATCAGACCTAGAAATTGGCATATTCAATCTCTCGCCTTCCCAGTTATATATATATTCATAACCAAAAATGGTCCAATTAAAATGGATATTGAAACTTGCTAGAATCAGAGGGAAGTAAGTCTCTGTTTCTCATGGATATGAGAGAAAAGACTTTTTTCATCCTTCCTTCCTTCTTTTCTGTTCTTCCTTCTTTCTTTTCTTCATTTATGAAGCCAACATAGTAGAAAGCAAAACTGATGTAGATATAGCTTCCCAATAATGTTTGAACATCCAAACCCAACTATCCCTGAAATAAGGTAGCTTTGAACTTTATACTTATGTATAAGGCAATGAATTCACTCTTCCTTTTAGAAAGTCCGGGTGGCCATTTTGAGAATCAGAATTAAAATAATTGTTTTACACTCTTTTACCCAACCTCCTATAACCCTGCGTCCCTAGATGGGGAAAGTGGCCCCAGATAAAGGGGAAAATGGGAAGACGAAGTGTGTGGGGCTGGACATCCCTCTGCCACCTCATCAACCAAAGGAGTATGTGACGCCAGGCTTGGCGCATGCAGAATGCTCAACTGATGTTTCTGATAGATCAGCTACAGATTCTACACATGTAGAAAATGTTTGACTATAATTGTTTTCTTATACAATCTTAACCATACAACATTTTTACGACTCAGATGACAATGTGATGTATTGTCAAAAACTGAGATACTTTTGAGAGTGAAGGAAAATGCTATTCATAATTATACCAGAATAACATGCACAAACTAGGACTTCCTTGGGAAAGGCTCGGCATATATTTTCCTACATGTAAATATGGATTTTTGATATAAACTCATGAATAAACCTATGTTCAAATCCCAAGAATGATACCAAATTCTGATTCCTTCTCTCCAGAAAATAAACAATAAAGGAAAGTATAAAGTGTGAGTATGTTTTTTTAAAAATGAAAGAAAGGAACCACTAATAAGTAACACCCAATGAGATTTTCATTCTTTATAATATAAAAATAATTTGTGAACATATATATCATATATATTTCATATATATGATATATTTGATATATATATATACCATTGAATTTTCATAAGGACAATAACCATGAGAAGCTTTGCAGTCATCGTGAACTTCTTCTCAAAAATAATTCTTGCTCAATGCACATTCTTAACTGAGAGGTTTAATTCACTCTTCCTTCCTTTCTCATTCCCTCCTTTCCTCCTTTTCTTTCTTCCTTTCTCACTTCTTCCCTTCCTGCCTTCTTTCCTTCCTTTTTTCATTCATCCATTTATGCAGAAAGTATTTCTTGAATCTTTAATGTTACATTCTCTGTGCCAAGATATAGATTAGTTACAGAAATTTAAGAGGAAAAGAAAAAACTGAGAAAACCAGGAAGGAGATGACTGAAAGGAGAACAAAAGGGTGTGCCCTTATTTTTAAAAAGAAAGACATATTCATTATGACTTAGATATTGCACGAAGGTCGGGAGTGTTTAAAAGAAAGAAACAGAATGAGCCCAGACTTTAAAAATTCAAAGATAGAAACAGAATGAGCGCAGACTTTAAAAGTTCAAAGATTTGGAATTTGGCCTGCATTTCTGTAGTCAAGTCAGCAGGAAGGCGCTCAAGTATGAAGGATGTAGTTCTGAAAACTACAAGGTGGCTGGAATACATGAAGCTGGAGTTCATGGTGAAATAATAATGATGGCACACATTTACTGGGCACCTACTATTTTCTGGGCACTATTACAGGTGCTTTGCATGATACAACTTATATAACCCTCAGACAACCTCAAATGCGATTGCAACATTTTATATTGGAGGAAAACAAGGCATTAAGTTATGGGAAACTATTCAAAGTCATAAACATTGCAATAATGTTACTAGGATTCAAATCCAAACTTTTTTCTTCAAATCCCACAAGGAATCACTGAATTATAAGAACTTTCTGAGATAAATAAGACCTTGGCTAAGGGGAATAACCTTAGGAAAAATGTAGAGAAACAAAAATGTTATAGGGTGTAACATTAAGTGGCAAGGTTTTGATTTTCCGATTAAATGTCAATGTGGTTGTAAGATCCACGTAGAGGACCAAACTGGGGATAGTTTTAACTTTAGAACTTGAAGTATTAGATGGATGATGTCAGAGAAGAATCTCAACCTCATAGAGCAAGGAGGAAGTAACAAGACTCTGAAGGACAAGGCTAAGCCAGCAGGCAGGTTGGTTTGCAACAACTCTATAGATGCAAAAACTAGACACTTGGTCTCATATCCGAATAAGACAGGATCTTAACCAATGTACAGCAAGTCACAGGACTAGGAGCATGCCAGTACCAATACCCTTGTTCCCAAGGCCCACAAGAGTGACATGATGAGCCCAGGTGGCGGTTAAATAGTGGGTCACACGACAGCTAAAGAAGCCAGGGCCAAGGTCCCAGTACATTTTCTAGCAAAACATAAATAGTCCCCAGTCTCCAGGGAGAAAGTGGTCACACTGTAGTCACGCTGCTGCCATCTTGGTCTGTCTGACTAGCAACAGAAATCCTCAGGCTCTGAGGGTAGTTAGGCTTTGAGGTTTGGTATGCCCAGCAAGAATGGACAAGGACACGCAGGCTGTGACAGCGAGCCTCTCCTAACAGAAAGTGATGACCTTAGTCAGGATAAGACCAAGGAGTGCTCGTTTTTAAAGACAAGATACCACTCTCAAATTGTCTCAGAATGTGTTGAATTTGAGATGGCGTTGGGACATCCAGAGAGAGCTACTTTTCTGGAACCAGTCAGAGGAGTTAAGGGTAAAAACAGACATGTAGGCATTACTGGTAAGTAGTTAGAGCCACAGCTCAGGGAAAATTATAAATAACATTCTGTCTCTTTTTAACTCAATAAATACTTTAAACATTAATCACAATCTCTCCTTCTTCTCTATGTATTTCCTACTTACTCTTAAGACCCAACTCAAGCACGACCTCTAGCCAATATGGGCGTTTACGAGCAGTAATTGACAGACTAACTGGCAGATTAATAAACTATATTTTTTTACAAAAGATTCTTTTGTGAAATGTTTTTCCAAATCATTCCATTTCCTCAGCTCGGTTTCTGCAGCACTTCTGTCTTGGCCCTGTGTGTCCACAAACTTATGCAGCTCATTTTTTGCCTACTTCTATTTTACTGGCTTGGAAGCTATTTAAAGATAAGGGCTACTAAGTAAACATCTCTGTATTCCCCACAGTTCCTGGCAAACTGCCTTGTCCAAGATTAGCCCTAAATAAAAACCTTCATTTTGATACAAGCAGGCAGAGTCCTAATACATATTTCATGTTTGTGTTTATGTTGTCAAAAAGAAGAAAACATCAAAGAAATAGCTTTCATATCTGAACATTTAGTATGTGTCTATCACAAAACTCATCTTGTTACATACAGTATCCCATTTAATAACATTTACTCACCACAGACCAGAAAGGCTGGCACTATTATCCCCTTAAATAGATGAGGAACCTAAGACTGGAAAGAATATGTCATTTAGAAATAGAAATATAAAGACAGTGAATAGCACAGCTGGGGTTCGTACCCTTGTATACCTGATTCTAAACTCCTTTTATGATGTTTCTGCTACCTTTTTCCTGCTGCTTCTTTCTTTTAGAAAGATACAGATTTTACTACTGTTATTTCTGGAAGCTGGATTTCAGGGACAAGCCTACACTTTTGTAGGCCACTGAACAAGCCTGGGGTACATGAAATTAAGGAAGTGGGGGCCGCAGGTGTTAGGGAAGTCCTTGACCTTGTTCCAAAGGCTTGGTGTGATGAGCTCAGCCCCCACTGCCTCTGCTCTCCCAAGGATGAAGGGGCTGATGAAGGCAGAGCTCCTTGCTCCCTCCTCTTGACCTTGAACAACTTGCCTAGCTCATGCTCCTATTGAATGGCCTCCTATTCACAAAGTCTTCTCAAACCCCCATCACAAAAAGGACGTTTTCACCTCAGGCAGTTGACCCTTTCACAGCCTGCTCAGACTGTGGAGCACAACCACTCAGGCAACGTTACTCCACGCTTTATATAAGCATATTGGCAGTGCCCCCCAAAAGGCCTCCAGTAGCCTGAAGTTCTTTTGACAAATCATACTCATCTCTAATCTTTGTGCATATGTATCTGCATTTTAAAAATAGCTCTTTCCTACCAATAATCAATTGTGGTAAATATTAGAATGATTTACAAACAACTCAGCTCTAAGCAAACACCCTAGTTACCTTCACAAAACCCCTGTGAGTAACGCTATGTCTCCATTTTTCAGATCAGAAAAGCAAACTCAGTGACTGCGACAAGAGCAAACTTGCTCTGACCGTAAGCGGCATCACTTAGGACTCAAACTCAGTTCCTGTCAATCTGATTGATTCTCCACGGCACAGCTGTCTGCAGAATAATGCTTGCCTTTGTTTAGTGCTTTAAAATGTGAAAATTTTCCATAGGAGTTGTCTGATTTCATGCTCATAGCAGCCCTGATGGGGAGGGAAGGTAAGCAGTGTTCTACTTCTTACAGGTAAGGGACACGGAGAGGCCCAGAGCTTTTAAGCAGATGCCTGTCTGAGGGAACTCAGCAAGAGAGTAGCTGAGTCAGCGAAGCTTCATGGTTGTTCTTGCCACTGCGTCACTATATGGCCGGCCATTCACTGTGGTAAGTTCCATTTTATATGGAAGAAGACACGGCTGTGCATGTTTTTCAAAGGAACACAGAGTTGACTGAGAAGAGGGGGGAAAGGCATATTTAGAAGTCACAGGACAAAGCAGGGGGAAGGAAGACAGCCACAACAGAGAGCCCTGTGCACCCCGAAATCCAGGTCTCCAGGAGCAGCATGTGGGCAGCAGGGCTCCATTGCAAGACCTCTGTGATGTAGCCGCAAAAGTCCTGTAGCAAAACCCAGTAGTCAGAACTGGACCACATTCAAGGCCTCACCTTGCTCATGAAAAAAATATGACCTTGTACTGTTCACCTGCCTTATCTCAGTACCGCTTTCTTCATCTGGGAAATGAGGAAACAGTAATACTTACTTCATGGGGAAGCTGGGCGGGTGGGTAAATATGTGTTTCGGTTACTTTTACAGTATTTGCCACTAAAGAGAGGGAGAATGAAGTGAGGCTCATGTACAAATGGAGGTCATGATGTGTAGGTGGGTATGAAAAGGAGTTATATGGGTAAGTGAAGTTTAAACTTTTAAATTTATTCTACTTCTGTCAATCTTACATTGGCACTATCCATAAGAATTTAGAAGGCACTTTCATAGAAATCAATTTATTAAATCTTCACAGCCATTCAAATGAGAGAGACATTGGAAGAAGGAATACTTCCCCTCTACTACCCATATTGTATATTCCGAGTATACCCCACCAGACAGGAAGAGGGACATACCCATGGAATAAATGACAGGGGAATGTCAGCAAACAATCATGTTTATCCCAACATACCAATATCAGAAGGTCTTCCACAGCCAGGTCACAGAATCTGAGCCTGAGAAAAATGCTGGCAGTCGTCCACCCATCTGCTATTCAAATTAAGACATCACTGTGATTACTTTAGTGTTGGGATCTCCCCACAATGTTAGACAGCGCTTTCCTTTGCTGAAAGATTGTTTGTTGCTGGTGCTCAAACAAGCCTCTAGGACCAAATTCTACCATTATGAGAGTAACCTAACTCTCTCCTTTATTCATCTAAACAAGAAGGATCTATCTGTTTCACCCAGGAGAATCCGCTCAGTGGCAGTGAAAGGAGCTCCCCTCCCAAATGCCATGTCCTGCTGGCTCATTTCTAGGTTTGGGATGCCCTTTCCTTCCTCCTCACCCAGGCCAAATGTCTTTGTCCTTTAAGGTCTAACTTGAGTTTTTCCCTATAAGTGGTCCATCCATACCTCATATCCATCTCTCTCCTCTTTGAATTTTAAGCACATATTGTTTATACATTTTGTTTGGCAATTGATCATAGAATGGCTTGTGACTCATATCTTCCTGTCCTACCCATGTTGCCTGATCCTTAAAGGAAGGAACAGTCTTTCATTTTTTGTCACCTGCAATGTATAGACTGGTACCTAGCACATATTAGGAATTTGGCAAATATTTGCTAAATGATACACATAAATTTAAAAGGAGAATGTTTCCTGGCATTGTGATTGACCTAGTGTAGAATGAGCGCCCCACATAATTAATAATGGCAGTGCCCACTTATGGGGCCTTCATTATTTGACGGGCACCATCCTACATGTTCTGCAGGGATTATCTAATCTTACAGTTATAATAAATGAACCTATGACAAAACAAAGGAAAAAGGGTGAAGTATTTGTCCGAAGGTACACATCTGGTAAAATGATGGCTGAGCTTTGGTCCCAGATGTCTGACTTTAGCTCACATTTTTAACTACTACTTTAAATTGCACTTCAGTACTTGGCCAACCATGAGATCTCTTTATCAGCAGTAGGTACTCGTAAATGGGTTTTGTTTTTGGTCATAGTATTGACTATGTTGGCAAGATGCCAAAGAGGAG